>CCAG010004448.1:0-96858 GCA_001077435.1 Glossina morsitans morsitans | reverse complement strand
ATCCTTAGGTTAAAGCACGTCGTGTACCAAACTTGATCAAAATATCTTAAAAATTGCGATGTCTAGGTTGAACACAAAGAAACATGGACAGACAAGTGTAGATCGATGCAGAAAATGATTCTGAATCGGTCGGTACAATACAAATTCGATCTATCTTAAACTCTTCTGAGCGTTACATACGTGCGAACAAACTTAATATAGCCTATGCCAAAAGTGATATAAAAAATTACGTGCACCTGTGTAAAAATATTTTTAGGATTAAGGAATGCATTGTTATCTGCATTGTTATCCTTTTATTATCGTTATCTTTTATTATTTTTAATTTATTGTTCTCTCTATATGTTGTGTATTCCCTACAAAAACCAGAGCGTTTTTGAAGAATGTTCCTTAGTTCTTAGAGTATAGGGATTTTGTTCAAAAACTTTGTCGAACTGCGAAATGAAATATTCGTATCAAGACCAAACGGAGTGATGTAATAAGTTCAAAACATATTTGCAATGTGTATAGCTGCCGCCCACTTTAAGCTTAAACGTGTCTTGAAGGAGGTGTAGAGTCATCCAAGGGTTTTTTTAATTCAAAATTTTCAGAATAGTTTTACTTTGGTACAATTTCGCGGTAATTCAATAAATAAAATTATATCAATTAATTAAGATTGGAAATGCGTGTCATATTGTCGGACAAGGAAATAATTCTTAATTAGTTAGCTTTTTTTCGAGTTGAAGATGTTGAAAGGAGGTATGGCCGCACCACGTTGGACATTCACACAGTGGAAATCAGGGGGACTCCGCTATGCACAAGCAAACACGGTGATGGTCAGAGCAAATGGAGTGAAGAGAAAAGAATAGGACGTGACTGCAGTCTGAGAGATATATACCTGATCGGTAAATATTATGCCCTTAACCTTCCATCCAAAACAGTAATTGTAAGACAGTATTAAAACCGAAAAGGTCGACGTCATAACCGCACCTTTTACTTGCTCACCAAGCTACGCAACATATGAATTAAAGGCTTTCCAGTTCGCTTCTCTTGATTTCATATTATTATTCTTAGTCGATTTAAAAAACCTTGTCTGAGCTTAACCAGAGTGAGTAAAAGCTTTGCAACACGAAAATTTAATCGTACTCAAGGAAAATTCTCATTTTCCATTCTTTCCATTTCTTCTTTGTATTTTCGTTTAACTTCAAAAAAAATGTAAATAATAATCGTGAGTAGGAGGAATTCTTTGAATTCGCCCTTTATTTAGGTTTTAAAATTTTTTATAAAATTTCTGGGAAATTGTACATGATTTATATAATCATTTAAAATATTGTTGACCCCAAGTTATATCTTTATCTATTTTCTATTGTTTACCTGTATATGTGCGTACATATTTACAAAACGTAGGGGAAAATGCTTCTTTTAAAGACAAATAAAGTTCATATTCGAATCACTACTCGATGGCTGTGAAGCATTCACCATGCAGCAATTGATTTTGTTAAATGGTGGAGAGTTTTAAAGCAATATAAATGAGAATGTTCTCACACAGAATACAAAGAATATGAAGTGAGAGAAAAGGAGGGAGAATATCAAAAATGTGTATGAATTTAATGTAATAATAACTTAAGACAGTTTTTGTACAGGCACAACCCTATTATTTAACATTTAACATTAGCGGACAGAATATAATGTGACAAGACAAACCCCCTTATTCGTGCAAAGAAAAGCAACTAAATTTCTTACATTTTTCGTTTTGTTAAGTAAACATTGGTTGGTCTCTTTTTTTATAAATACATACGCAATCACAACTTATAGAGAGAGAAGGAGAATTTTTGTTCTTTGCTTGAGTAGAGCGCACTGCACACTGAATACTGAATACACACACAGTTCATAATGAAAAATACCCAACACAACATGAGAGCATTCATATACGAAGGCAATCTCGCATGAAATGAAATACGAAAATTTTTGTTTATTTCCCTTATTTTACGTCGAAATGCTTGCTGTTATTAGCTGAGAGCCTGGTGAAAAAGAGGGAAGCGAAACTCTTTTGGCGGGGTCTCGTTTTTCCTGGTTCGTCCAAAGTCAAGTCCAACCGGCATTCACGGGTGGTGTATCTTGTAAATTTAAAGCAACCCATTCGATTCCCGTTCGTTGCATAAAATTGTTGTGGGTCGGTCGGCACGTTGTTGTTTCTTTTGTACTTTTAGTGTTCGTTTATTGACACATCCCCTGCCCCTTGCCGCAACAGTGTGCGTTTATTGTGTGTGAGTAACAAAATCATTATCGAATATCCCCTGACTCTGACGTTCGTTGTTGGTTTGTTTATTACAATTCTCCGCTTTTGCCACGCTACGCAAACAGCTGATTTTAATGGGCTGTTTGCCATTCACATATTTGCAAGTATACACACACGCGCATGCATGTATTTGAATAGGCTTTATAATGTAAGTAAGCCGCCAGCCCCGTTTCGGTGGAAATCATGATTAAGCAGTTCTTCGGGGTTTTATTTTTTATTATTTAAAACATTATCATGAATATGATGAATATTCTTCTCTCTTTCTATCTCTCTCGCTCTCTCCTTATTTATCTCTCTCTCTCTCTCTCTTTCTCTCTCCCTTTCTTCGATGCTTTTACTTTCTTATGATTATTGTTACTTTTTGTTTCTTTTACTTTGTGTCTTAAATTTTGTACGCCTTTCAATGAATGCAAACTAGAATTAATTTTAAATAGATATTGCGAGTGTGTGCGGTTATGCGTATAGGCTCATTTAATGATGAGTATCGCTTCGCTGTTTTTTTGTAGCTCTTGTAGTGGTGGTGCTGGTGGTTGTGAAGCTGATAACAGCCCGCTTATTTATTTGCTTGTTTGTTTAAAAGGGCGTTAATAATTAAAGGCACTCAAACGAAATTCTACACGATAGTTCATGTATTTTGATTTTATTCTTATGTGCATAAAATCAGCACTTCGATGCAGTGAGAGGTAGGCGTGGTTCAATTTTCATGTCATTGAAAAGGAAAGGCTTTAAACACATTCATCAAATGCAGAAGGAGTAAATTTCCAAAAAAAAATAAAAAAATAAAAATTTCTTTAAGTGGAGAAATGAAGGAATATCACGTCTATACACTTTTCAAAAACCCTTTCACGATAATTTTTAATCTCAACTCTGACAGAAAGCTTTAATTTTTGCATATTTAAACAAAATGTAACTTAACGTGGAGCAAAACTGCAGAAATTCGAACGTACATTTATACATATATATATATAAAGCACCATCTTACTCATCATACCGTTTTTCTACATTTTGTGATTGCTCTCTAAAGCTGCCAAAACCTTCCATAACTATTTGTGTAACAGTTGTGTTAAAATCATTACTAAGATGAAAAGTTTTCCCCTACGAAAAGTAAATTAGTATCACTTACAAGGTCCCTGCCATGTGCAAAGGCGCAGTAGTTTCTAATCCGTAGGAATTTGGAGGACATTGAATTATCGCAAACGAATATTTTCAACAGGTAGGTAAAGTATCAGCAAAACTACTCTCATTTTGGATTTAATTTGCGTTTTCTCTACAGAAATTTATTTTCCTCTAATTTCGGTTCTCGGGACGCGAAATGAACTGTCCGGTTCGCTACAATAAGATAAGAACCGATCTAAGATGGTCTATCCGTCGGTCCATCTGATACCTGTCCATGTATTTATATATCAACCTAAAGCCCAGATTTTTTGGCAGTTTTGAAGTGAAGCAATTTTGTGAGCTAAATTTGGATCGCGTCAGTTGACGTTCTGATCGCCTTCCAATATGCGATCTTTTATAAAAGCTACGCTTTCGCGTGTATACGCGATGTAGGGCATTTAACGGTTGACCGTAACCGATTTTATTGTTCTTGCTTGTTTTACTTTAATTTAAATTCTCTGAATGGGAAGTGAACTGGTTTACTAACATTAAGTCATTTACTTGTATCAATGTACGAATGTATAAGAATGCATTTTTTTTTTTAAAAAGATATATATACTTTTCGAATTTGTAGCAGCAAATAATTTTGTGCCTCCTTTGTTTCATTTCATTCCCGTTTCTTGTATTGTGGGAAGTCCACTACGATGAAATAAAAAAAAGCGTGCACTGACATACCATTATCTAGAAACATAATAATATTCTTAGCATTGTCCGTGATAGGTGATTGAACCTCCACTAAATTTTGTTTTAATATAGCTTGAGCTTTTTCGTTCCAATATTCGGTGCTATGTTCTGGAGACATATTCGGTGTATATTTCCTAGATGATCCACACTTTAAATGGTCTAAAGAATTCACATACCACCCATTGATTGGTAAACATTCTGCAGCTGTTTTCCTCTCAAATTCACAAGGCACCCATTGATTCATTCTCAATTTCCGTACCACCCATTGATTTGCAAACATTCTGCAGGTGTTTTTCTCCCAACTTATAATCTAATCGCCGCGGATGTAGAGGCAACAAAGGAGGATTTTCTGAAATGTAGCCCACATTACTGTGCGCACATACATATGAAGCAATTAATGAAATAGCATTACATACCAGTATTTAAGAAATCGGGGATAAATCTTCGAAGCGAATGACCGACTGTACTGCTTTGCAAGACAACGCGACCCGTTAATTTGTTTTCTAACGCCTCCATTTCTTTTTTCGTTTCAGGATTACAAAAGAACGTGTGTCCCTCGTTGACTAGATTTTCTTTGGTGGTAGTCTGCTGCAATGTGGTCAAAGCCGTCGAATGCGTAGATGAAGAAGTAGATAAAGTAGGTGAGGAGGTTTCTACACGTGAAAAGTTTCGAGCAGTTTCCGTTTCGGGTAGTGTTGTGCAACAACGTCCTTGAACTGTAACCAATCGTACATCGACTGTACTGCCGTAATCCAAACAAATACATAGAGACCTCTGAAAAGAAGTTTTAAATAAATAAAAATATTTAATTTTTTTAAATTCAAAACGTTACCCTTGTTCTACCAATCCGTACATCTTCATCATGGCTGGGAATCGTAAAGACTACATCTTCACCAAACACCGAAAGCAAATCATCTCGCGTTACATACGCGTACGACCTACTAATGCTGTCCTCTTTGACATAACCCAAATTACGGTGGGCATAATGAGAAAGACCCTGGAAGTGCTATTAGTTAGAAAAAATGATGATGATGATGATAATGAAAAAAAGGCGAACACATTTCAGCTAGTTTTGTTAAATTGTGTAAGAAGATCGGACAGATGAAACAGTTAGTTCACGGATCATAAAAACAGTTACTCCGAGTAACTTGGCTCTATTGCTTTCATTGGAAGTTTCGAAATCACTTTAACTACAAGTTAACTTTGATTAAATAGATCTACCGAATATTGCATAGAGCTATTCATTGCTTCCACACCAATCGAGAGATTTCAACAAGTATAACTGCAGCTTATTGGAAGGCAGTTTTCGGAAGATAGGCGTTCTTTTTTACTCAAGTTTAGATTGTTAACATCTACTTTAAATAGATCCATTATAGCCACTAACATTGGCTGGCATTAATGCTTTCTTAAATACTTAAAATTCGAAAATATATCCAAGTTCTGTCCAGGCACTCAAGATCTCCGCACTAACAATTTCTTTTAAATAGCTTTCATTGCCTTTCTAACTTACACCGGGACGGAAAATTAATTTTTCTTAATTTGTTTATTTCCAGCAAATATACTTTTATAGTGGAACAATTCAAAGAAAATTTGTTAAAGCGGCGATCCTTTGATGGACAATAATTAAAAATTGAGAACTGTTTTCTTTAAACTCGACCGTATCGATTGACTGATCTGGACTACTTTTACGCTCCTGAGTTGGGAAAACATTTCTATAATCAATCTATCTATCAGTTCAGGTTACGATTCTAAATCGATCGGTGGGCCTATCTTCAGCCCTTTTGCCTGTTACACACCCGCACTAACTTAATGTACCTGGTACCACACGCTGTGTAGGGTACAAAAATCTATACAACTCTCTCTCTCTCTCTCTTTATATTTTGATGAGCATTTATACAGTTTTTACAAGGGGAAGAGACAAAATTTGTCTACTCGCTCTCTCTTAAATTTGACAATTAAACGGATCGTTAGTAATTGCACTTACGCTCAGGTAAATTTACTATGTGATCATAAAATGCGAAAGAGATATTTTTCGCCGTGAGTTATGTGTATGATGATATGATTGATCAGTACATATAGAGACGTACAGCTAAAGCATATTTCACATGCAGCGCAAATGGACTCGTTCTACTCGTTAACACTTTAGATTGCAAACGTAAAAAAGTTTTCCTTTCTGTTTAGCGTTACGCAGTGGGAAGGCATACAAAGAAAATCATTCTCATGTTCAACTTTATTTAGCTTTACTCACTTAAACGACTACGCATAAAAACAAAAGCAGTTGGAGGTTTTTGCTGTTGGCGGTTACGCTAACAAGAACAAGGTGCCTACACTAAAAAAGTCAGAATAGCAACTCTGTTATTCCTATTACCAGATAACACGCTGTTTTTGTACAGTATAGACGAAGATCGTAGCTTTTGAGTAATAAGAAGAAGACAATATAAAAGCTGATAATGAATTTTTAAACGATAAAATAAGTCTTTTATTCAAGAAATCATCATAAATTCAAAAATCGGTAACAAAGCTCGTTCGGCGAATCAACGCCAAATGATTAATCGTCCCAAGTGCGATGGTTCTGTGTGAGCATGAAGAAAAAACAGCAATACCGACAGACGATCTTATCGATATAATAATAGCTCGGTCTATCTCAAGTATGCACTCACTCAAACTTAATACGTCCTTGCACCACAAGTGGTCTATGGTACAAAAAGATTAACACGCCAGCAAACTAGACACTTGTCGAAAATGTTATAAATTTTAACGATAGTATTTATTATAAAAATGTAGGAGTTGTCTTTACAAAAAAAAAAAAAAAAACAAGGAGCAAACAAATCTTTCAACACAAGACCACAAATTAGCTACAGATAGGAAACTTCTGGCATTTGAATAAACACACATCAACATCTGATTTTGCCAATTATTGGACGAATGACAGATGTTTGTGTGTCTACCATAATTTGGGGAAAACTAACGGAAAGTAAATCTCCATTGGTTGCTTTCAACTGAAATTCGAATATCGCGCAATTGCGACTACAAGCTTGTTATCGATTTATTTTGAAAATTTAAACAAAATTAGTAAAATCCAGTGCAAGGTGTTTAGCCAACGTAGTCTAACTTAGCCAAGTTCATTTTCTTAAAGTAAATGTGAGTAAAAGCACTATAAATGTTGCTACAAACAACCTGTTAACGTCAACGTGTTAAGAAAGAGACGCATTAAGTAGAATATGTATTTTCGACTGTTCTTTTCGTTGCTAAAGCCTACATATTATGATGACGTCATACTTACAACGTAAGAGACACCCATACCCAGGAAAGTTGTTAAGTTGAAATTTAAGACAATATTGCTTTTATGTTACCGGAAGTGGAATTGTATAGCGTACGCAATTTGTCACTATGCTGCAGTGTCACCCGTTCCTCACAACAGAAATCTTCAAGCCGCGCATAGCGCCGAATTTCGATTTTTTTTTCGCTTGCTTTCATGGATCTGCAGTATATCTGTTTTTCTATCTGCGAAGTCACTCACTCAGTGTCAGTTAGCTCCTAACTCTTCTAAGAGTTATCTCGGTTAAAAATCAATTCATTTCAATCTTCTTGGTCCGTTTCTTTTTCTAGATTCACTGCACTAAGGATGTTGCGCATTTTGCGTGCTGTCTTCTTTCTACATTTACGGTATTTCCCATACCGTGCACATATCAGTGCACCATTTTGTAAAAGTGCGGTTAATTTATAGGAAAATCTGTATGATGTACTCTCACCCAAGTCCGGCCAATAAGTCCCACGCATTAAGTTTTACTTCCGCAGGATCAATCTGTAAGATATTTTAAATTCTTGTATTATATTTTGCCCCCCCAGCTTAAGAAATTTTCGTAGCTTTGGCAACTCTGCATTTTCCTATATTTGGAGTAATAAACGAATAAGAGCATAGAGCGGCATCGCATTTTTCTCATATGCGATGAGCGGATAGTTCAATTTGGTTAATTTGTGGGTTCGTGAAAGTTGGAATATTTGTTAATAAATTTTCTAGAGGCTTCTAGAGCTGGATTAAATATTCTATTTCGTTAAAATAATTGAAAACGTCTTCAACAATGTTCAATAGATTATTTTTTATTATATCGCTTATCGTATTCTTGATAAACTGTTGCAGTTTGGTGGCCGGTGAGTTACTTGAAACTATTGTACTATGATAGAAATGAAAGCATCATTAACTGTGATAATAATGTAAACGAACTTTTGAAGATGAACGTATCAGTGCAACTTATTAAGAATATAATAATGATAAAAACAAATTACTGGTCAAGATTTGTTAAAGAATTCAAATTGATTATAAAAGGAGGAATTCGTCCTTTGTATGACCGAAGATATGGTTATTTTGAAGTTGAAGTGTTTTATAAATTTGTATAAGCTTTTGATAACCTTTGACTGTTATCAGTGTCAGTGCGGGAATGTCAAATGATTTTTGCATTTGTGTTACTTAGAATGACCATATTTCTTATTATCAATTTGAAAAAGTGTTCATATTATGTCCACAAGAATGTGCTTTAATATCAAGCTACGTTTTACATAAAACGTGGCTTTGCTTGGCTTATCTCCAGGCAGACACGAAGAGAAGTGTTTATTCTTTTTTCTTTTCAAAATATTGAACCATTAATAACAGACAATCGTGACTGTAGTTTTAACTTTGATGTTAAAATGCCGTGGATGGTTGCTAAGAAGATACTTTCATAAAGATTTAAAAGGAAATATTATTCTTCTTTCAACTTATTTAAGCTAAGAAGCAGTTCCTTGAGGAAAATGATTTTACAATTATATATTTTTCTTAAAAAAGGAAGAGCCAACGGTCTTGATTGCTAGGGCTCATCCTACCTTTTTATGCCAAATACCTCTTTTGGTCCAAGTATGTATTAAACTTGTGCTGATGAGTGCTTGAAATACACACGTTGCTATAATTATATGGAAAGAAAGCGATTCTGATTTGATTTAAGCTTGTCTCTCCGTCCGTCCGTCCGGCTTGTGTTCTTGTGTCCAATTTTTAAGATATTTTGAAGAAATTTTACGCATTCTCGAAGTTAACCTGAACAAGGAAACATTTATCGAAATTTACGAAACCTATTTAAAAATTGTTCTAAAATAAAACAATTTATAAAAGAATATAAGAAAAGCTTAGTTGCCAAATTTCAAACTGAGAAGAATTTTCTTCTTCCCGCCTCTTAAAAAGGGAGCGTTTCCAACATTCTGGAAAATATTATTGAAGTTAGCTTAAAAACAATTTTTCAAAAATTGTCAAAAATTCTTTCTATTTATACGTTTGCTAAAGTCCCTTTTCATGGTACTTAGGTGGAAATTTCCAGATTTCCGATGCACGTTAATATGTGCTTTGAAAGACAATAACTTAATATAGTATTCAAAGATGTTCTTCTTCAGAAAAATGATAGCTAACTGTTCATCAGTCTGTTTTGAATACACTCTTAATATTGAGTCGTGTACCACACACACAAGAAAATGTTGTCTGGCTATCCGTCAATCCTTTTCAGGCATAGACACCTACTTTATTTATGACGAACATATGTGTCATGATCCATCCGTACGTCCTTGTCGGGTTTTCTTATAAAATGATGTCATTGTGAATGTGTATTTGCTACAATAATGTATTTTATAAAATATTTTTCCCAAGTCGTTTCATTACGGCCTAATTTCCTATTTCACATATATGTGATGAGCATATTATCATATAAGCGAGCGAGTCGACACAGTTAACCGGATAAGCAGTCATAAAATTTGAACAGATTTTTTTGTTTGATAGAATATGAAATGAATGTGAATTTCTCCCAAGTTTAGCAGAACTAATCTCCGAATTATTCCGATTGTAATTTTTTACTGCTGGAGGACGAGAAAAAAACGTTGGTTTTTGCAATTTTTATACTATAATTTCTAATATTCAAAGTAATTTGGTAGGGGTTTTTAGATATTTCCTGTTCGACAATAAAGACTAATTGAACTTTTTGTTTCTTACTAGTTCATTCTCAACTGATTCCATTCGCTAGACAAGAAATCTTTGCCTTAAATAACAAAGTAACTGTGAAAGAATTGAATTCTTTGAGTTCGCAAGAGACCAGCTATACTTTTAATTCTGTGCTAAAAGTGTCTTCGGTATGGAATTCAAAAAAGGATCAACTATTGCAAGTTCACTTTATGGAGAATCGTGTGAAAGCTCCTCGGAAGAAGGCGAACAAAGAATTTTCTCAGCCCATCACTAAAATACCTGATCGACCATTCTATATCAGCTTGAGGAATGGTAAACCTGTTAACGTCATTGCTCATACTTATCGAGATCAATCGCTCTTGAATATGGAGAAGGCTGTGGCGTCCCTGCTTCAAATACAATACGAAAGCGGTTTAACTACTGAGGTGGATTTGCTCGGGGAATGCAAAACTTTCTATTCGGCCCGATCCGCAACTAGAATAGAAAAACTTAAGACAGATTGTTCACATTGGGATCTGAAAGTAAATTATAGGGCAGAGAAGCCATTGGGTAAGTTGAAATATCTATGAAAGTAATTTATAACAAAATCGAAGCTTTAAAAATTTATCTGCAGGCGTTCGTTTGAGCTCTCAGGATATGGTGGAATATGATTTGTCGGAGGAGGGCATGCTAATGAAAGCTCAATCCGTAGAAACGCACCGCATGTCTTTAGAAGCTCAGCCCGACGTAGGTAGTCAAGTGGAATCGTTGTTTGTATTGGAACATACTGGTAGTGATGAAAAGTCAGTGAAACAATTGATTTTTAAGAGCCTGGACGAAGCTATTGAGAGTCTTTTAGAATGGTATCGGGTCTTTGAAATCAATGGCGATGTTGATGGTGTTATAAGCGAGAGCAGAGACCAAACCGTACGTTTTATCTACTACCATTTTAAGAGAGTTCATTCGCAATATGCTACCTTTTCAGTTAATGCAACAAGTTTCCTCTTATGTCAAAGATTTGTACGATGATCAAACCGGCAAGGAAAGTATGGCTAAAGCTTTCGTCCATTTGTTACCTTTGGCTCGGATCACTAAACAATCGGAATTTAAAGACATTCTAAACGAATATCCCGACATACAATTTCAACTCGTTGATTTGCTAGCAGCTGTACAAACTAAAGACGCACACAATGCGGTTTACGAATTATTAGAATCAGATGACGAGCTCTTGGAACAATACTTAAAATCATTGGCGGTGGGCACTCATCCAGATACTGCCATCATAGAGGACCTTTTGGAAAGATTACAATCGCTAGCCCAACCTATCAAAAATGATAAACTAAGCGATTCGGTCTTACAAACTCTGGCTTCTTTGACGAAACAACTCGGTTTTGAGCCCGGCAATGCATTACTTCTGAAAATTCGGTCATTTATACTGAATAAGCTGGAGAGCGAATGCGCCGACGATGAGGCGTGCAAGACTCGTTACATAAGAGCGTTGCAAAATTTACAAGATCCCTCCACGGTCGATACTTTATTGAATTTGGCATTGGATGGAGAAACTAAAATTTCTGTGACTGCCATGCAAGCTTTGCGTAGTTTTCCTGTCACGTATTTTAATGAAAAGCATCTTCAAAAATTTTCGAAAATTTTTTATCAAACTCAAAGCAGATACGACACATCAGCACGGACTTTAGCCTTGGAAATCATACTGACGATGAAGCCTTCAAAGGAACAGTTGGATCAATTACTGGATTATTTGAATTCAAATGATAAGCATTTCGAGATCAAAACTTATGTTATACAAAAATTGAATGTTTTAGCTGAGAAATGTTCCAAATTCCGAGCACTTTTAAAGAAATGCTTAAAAGAAAGGCCGCACATCAATAATTACAATATTATGGCGCAGAAAGGTTAACCGATTTAGCATTTAGAGAAACTTCGAAGAGTTTCAAAGATTCGTTCTACATTTTCAGGGCTTACCACGGTCTTATCTCGTCATCTCTCTTGGTCGCCGGCTTTTAATGAAAGCTTACTAAGCGTACAGGAAATATATCGAGGCGTATTGAAACGTGGCTCGGTAGAGTTATTCTTAAGCGCTGGACGAGAGGAAACTAGTTTATGCAAAGTAAGAGATTTGCCTCCCCTTTCACTTATCAATTGATACTGACGTTCCTATCGAAATCTTAGTTGGATATTTATACCAGCGGTTTAACTTCTTTTGTTGGTGATAGTGGTGCGGACGATAATGAGTATGACGATAGCCCAGTTACCGCTGGTATGGAAATCTCAATACAGAATGTTTTGCAGAGGCCCTTGGTATTTTTTAATGGGCAAGCTGAGCTAATGGGTCATGTTTGGAAGGGCACTGCTTCTGAACCGACGCCAGCTCTGCAAGCCACTACTTTGACTCAAGATTTTGAACATTATGTTATATTGGCTTCGGGAGCTACTGCGTACGTGCGAGTCATAGGCTTCAGATCGATAGACTTGTATGGAAAAGTGGAGCTTAGTTTGTGGAACCGAAACGCTCAAACCGAAATAATGCAGAAGTAAAACCTTTTTAGATATCATATCATAGTGACTATTGTTCGCTCATAAAAACAATTTCGAACTTTCAGCACAGCTGCTGCAGTTCATGGTATCATGAAAGTCGGTTTTACTTACGCTCAAGTCTCGAATGAATTCATGCTCAGCTACGAACCGAGGATTAGTTTATTAGCTGATTTAGATTTTTATTCGGGCATAAAACTGTGCATTCAATTGCAACGTCCGCAAATGTTCCTTAAGTGAGCTGATTTAAAAAATTCGTTTTTATCTCTATACATATTTTGAGATAATTTTTCTTTTTCTCTTACTTCTAGCCATACAAATACTCGTTCTGTAAACGTAAAGAACACTGCTAGACGGTATTCGAAGGAAGTGAACTCGAAGCATTCGCACAAGTTTCCGGGCAGCACTTTGGCTTTAAATCAAAAAAATAATGAAATGTGTAATATGATCTCCCAATAGCGGCAATCATAGCGTGGACGTTTTTAACAATCCTAAGTTCAATTAGGTGTTTTCTTATTACCTCGAAAGCAATGCAAACCTTTTAAAGGTTTTGTGCTAAAAATTGTTGCCAAATTTTTTGTATAAGTGACCTTTTTTACTAAATAAATATGTTTCTTAAAAAACAATTCTCTGGAACTACAAACATTAAAGTTAGTCCGGAAAAATCGTGGTTGAATTTCTTCGATTACAAAAGTACAGTAAGTAGACTTTCCACGAAGTCAATGCGATTTGGCACATCACTCGACAAGCGGAAAGGGAGCGGTTTATTTTAGAGTAGCCAGCAATGAATCTTTTTAAGGTTCCATTACCAATCTAATCTTTGTCACGGAAAAGTAAGAATATTGAGAAAAAAAAGTGTGTATTGTCTACAGTGTTTTGAATAAGCCCTTGATAGTGTCCACATTGATATGGATTCGAAAATCTATATAAATTTTTTAAGCGGTCAGCTCGCATGAAAATTTCAATAAAATGACGGAAAAGTTCTATGAATCGTGGGATGATGAACAATGCGGAAAAACCTTCTGGCACTAGAAGAAAGTGTTAGAAAAATCATTTAGTATATTTTTCCCTTTTGTGATAGTCATTACTTTCAATGCATTTAACGTTAATTCTTAGTCTTGTGCTCAACGAGACTACAGTATCGCTGGCATATCGATCTGAAAGTCTTGGGATGAAAGTGTTATGCTGAAAGAGACTTTTTATATGTTTAACAGAGATTCCAGGACCTTTTTATATGACATTCCAATCATTTCTTTCTTGCTTCATGACAAAGCCTTCCCATTTTACACGAGATTACTATAAGAAATTTACTTGCAGCAATCTTGGTGTAATAGAAATGTTCTTGTATAATAGAAATAGTAAATAGTAAATAAAAGCCGCACCATTGAAGGAGAGAGCAAAACGGACAAGCAAAAACCCCTTTAAATTCGGTTTGATTTATTCTATATAAGCTGGTAGTGGCTGATGCGGTTTTAATAAAAGCTGTTTATGCTTATTTAGGTAGCATGAAAGCAAAGGGCGAAGAAAAAATCTCGCCTAAATGTCCGTCTATATGGCTTAGTAAGTGCTCGCTGTTGATATAGCGACTCTTATAAGTGTGTATTGATATTGAAAACAAATTTTTATAGGAATTCAGTTAAAATAAAGCAAGAGATTGAAGGATTGCGGGAGGAAGAAGTTTGGCTCTACAAACTTACGGATGCCTCGTCTAAACGTCATAGTAAAAACTATTTTTTTACATATTTCTCACGCACCATTACTCGTTTATATGATATTTTAATAATAATACTTTATGCCCATTTAGGTAAACGAAAGTGCAAAGGTCAAGCAAAACTGTGAACGATTCAGCCTTATGTTATTTTAGTAAGTCCAACAAATTGTGTTTAATATATTTTTTATCTATACAGGCATAACGGTGCTTGTCTCATACATGATACGAGAGAGGATGTCGGACGTATGAATGAAGAAATAAAAATGTGACGCAAGCAAGTCTCGATTTAGTCCTCATTGTTAATTTGCTGGAATTCCATAAAAAAACATTGAACATTAATAGTCCTCAGTTTGAGAGCGATAGCTTGGAATTTTGCGGGCGCCAAAGCATGCTGACCTGATAGTAAAAACAGATGCGAAAAATAGGGAAAATGTATTCGCATTTGAATCAAATGATAAAAAATCTGTAAAGGTGACCAACCGTTTCTGCGACCATTGCCTGTCTCTTTCTGTTTCCTCACCTCTTACCGTGCTCTCAAGTATTATAGAAAACATCTGTATGAATAAAATAAACGAAATTTAATTGATAGCGTGCTTTTTTTACTTGTTTACTTTTTTCTCTATATCTTTACTTTACTTTGATAGATGGACGGATGGACGGTTTAACAAAAAATGAACAGTTTAACAGAAAATGAACGGTTTAATGGAGAACGGCCGACAACTTTTGGATCTACTAGCTGACAGCAATAGGTGATGGGCTTGAAAAAACAAGGAAATGAATTTGGTGCAAACTTTTCTTAACTGCCTTTTTTTGCAAAGGTTGGGGATCTCACGTAACTTTTTCGTAATTTCCAAGAATTCCTTTATCCTGCTATTTATTCAATATCGCATACACTTAACGGAAATTTTATCGCTTTTCAAATCCGAAATTTGGCAGCACTGATTGTTACAACTAAGTTTGTTATAGGTTTGAATTTATTTAATTATTCTATTAAGTAAGTAATAAAATAAATTAATATAAATTACATTTTTCCATTTTTATAATTAACTTTTAACAGAGAGTATGGAACTTTTAACAGAATCTATGAAATTTTTAACAGAAAACCATGAACAAATGAATAATTTTGTTCTTCTGTTCGTTTTGCTTACTTGAGAGACAATGAAAAGGAAGAGAGGGAGAGAGAGAGAGAGAGAGAGAAAGCGAAATACATTCTACACTCCTCTTGTCTTGGCGTAATGTAAATTACAAAGTTTTCTTTCGCTTTTAGTCATTCAAATCCTCTGCTTTATGCATTTGTTTGTGTACATTTTGAAAAAGAAAAATATGTATATGTATAAAATTGTTTATAATTTATATAAAAGTTCAACGAGAAAAAATATTGCTGATAGCTGATAAGTAAAAAACATTTTGTCAGACGAACAAAAGTAAAAATAAAATGAATTATTCAAATATAAATTAAAAAAAATAAATTACAATATCAAAGACTATACATATTATATATGTATATCATCTTTATTCTGCTTTTCTAAATGGGAATTTATTGATTTTTTTGTGTTGTTAATAACACCTTCCTTCATGACGTAAAGAAAAATTAGTGCATTTTTTTAAAGGTTTACTATAATAATGAAGAAAATTTAATTAAAATTCATGCAAACTAATAGTGAAAAAATATTTGAACTTTTTATGAATGTAAATAAATATATATACATATATGTGTGTAGCTGTGTGCTCCTGCATATTTAAAAAAAGTGTTAAATATCGGATGCAAATCTTTTTCAATGGGATGGTTATCTTCCAAATTAACAGAACTCTAATAAATAGATAAACAAATTTATTTAGTATATCTAAAGTATAAAATAAATAATCGTAAAATTTTTTTAATGAAATTAAAAAGAAAATAATTTTCAGGTTCTTGTACCTCGATTAAAAAGAAAACACAGATTTGAATATTATGTGTACACACATACAGTCCATACCTATTCACCGAACAAGTAGCTAAAGCTAGCAACACACATGTGATTAGCTATGCAATTTTTATTGTTGGTGTTTGGGGTTTTACGCGTTAGTAAGGTAACGGGGATATTTTACTTACTCACTGAGTGGGAGAGGAATTATGAACGCAATACTTATATATACATGTTAGAGAAAATAAGTTTACAAGAGTGTAAATAGAACCCACTACGTCAACCAGGCAGGGTTGCTCTTTTCGTCTGAAGAAAAACGACTCAGGAAATATGCACTAAGATCCCATTTTTCATGGAAATTAAAAAAATTCACTAAACCAAAAGAACGAATTGGAATAAATTTGAACTTAAACAAAAATAACTTGCTAAATAATATGCATAGACAAGCAAACGGTCTCTAACGAAACAACGTACGTGTACTTTAAACTATGGACATATTGTCATCGCCAAGGAATCATTAGTGATATTTTTGTAAACAAAATCTAATCATATGATTAAGTTTTGAAGATCATACGGTTTTGCAAAACTAACGGAATGCGAGCTATATGTTCTCGCTGTGCATTACAGCGCTTAGGCTGTCTGCAAATGTGTGATGGTGGAATTGCATGCAAAAATGATTGGCACATAGTGCGTTGACTATAGTCGCTTAGTTGATTCCAACAGTGTCAATATTCCAACATTAGTACGCAATATCAATAGTTCGTGTTTACTAATTCATTCAAATTTTCCGAAATACTTTAAGAGGAATCGGTGCTTTTTATGTTTCTCTACGCAATAGTCTTTTACAGCGTTATTACAAAAACGCACGAATCATCGCTGGTGTAAAATATAAATGTTTTACCGTAATTTTCAGTAAATACTAAGAATGAAGTTTCATTCTTTTTGCGTAACCAAATTGTTAACATTTACAACAGAATGTTGCCTCTCTGAATTTGCTAAACTTAATTTGCCTGTATATTTTTGAGTCCAAAATCTTTGGATGAACATAAAACGTACAATTTTAACGTCTCATATAAATATTTATTTTCATAACGGAAAAGAAATAAAACTATTCTCTTGCGAACTTTCGAGCTTTCACTGTTTTACCTTCCCTGTACTTAAATGCTACCTTTTTTTTCAACCTTGACAATATTTTTATTTTTTCTCTTCTTACGGCATTCCTTAACTCTTAGAATACACATTTTGTAAAAAAAAAAGTAAAGAAAACTTCTCCCATTGAAAATCTCTCTGTCCATGTTCTCACTTTTTCTTCTATGGTCAACCCAAAAATTTTCATTAATTTAGTTACGAGTTTCACGCAAAAGAGCAAAAAGCATAAAAAGAAAAGGAATATTAGAAAAATTGAATATTTTTTCGCAGGCTTCCTAAAAAAGGCATTTATCAATAACAAAAAGGAACAATCATTGATAACATTTATTTGTATATATAATAGAAAAAGAAAAACAGAAATAATAATAAAAATTGTAAAAAAGCAAAAAATTTCCTGAACGTGCTACGTAAAGTGAAACGTGACTTGTGCAAAAAAACAACAAATTGGAATAATTGTTTGTGCTTACACTTCTTATATTTAATATTGTGTTACGGGTGTAAAATGAAAAAAATATGTTCAAATACGTAACCTTTGTAAAAGAAGATTAAAAGAAAAAAAGTTAGTAAAAGATAAAGGGGGAAGTGTGCCTTAGCAAACTACAGGTAATTCTTAATTCATTTGTATGCGTAACAATTTCGTATGCTGAATACGAGCTGTCTTTTTATTGTTAATCAATATGAATAAGACGTTTTTTTACATTTTTACTGATAAACTGCGTTTATTAAGAATTTTATTTTTGGTATAAATTTGAAATAAGAAATTAAAAAGTTTGCGCTTGTTATCTACATGTTAATGATATTTGGTGGCAAACGTATACAATTAATACAGTTGTATATATAAATGTAAACAACAGTGTGGTTGTTTTCAGTTATGAATAATTCGAGGTATGTTTCGAAAAACGAACGTTGATTATTTAATTTTGGAAGAAGTAGTATGATTGAATGGAGACGGTTAAGAAAATTGCAGGCGTGCCGTTAGTGTGGGGCGTAAAAATCTTGGTTGTTGGCCGTTGAAAGCAAAACATTGACTACCAGGTCCTGCTGGTGTTTTTTGTTTTCTTTGTAACGTATGCGAGCTTTCCAATCATAGCAAACGCCCGGGGAAAAAACGCGATTTAGAAATGATGCAGTTCGGATAAATACTCAATAAGCCAAATCTCTACATAACTTTTGTCCACAATGTCAATTATGACGTTTAATCTACAAATTTACATGTGAAATCAGTTCTGTGTAAAGCTGGCTCGCCACTTGGTTTTATTAAACGCTAATCGAAAGACCATTAGGTAGACCATTAGTTGAATGAGCATCTGTGATATTATTGAAACAATCCGAAAACTTCTTTTCTGTGCCCTACGTGGGTTAGGATGCAATACTATTAAGTCTTTTTCACCGTATGAACTGCGGTTACTTCCGAACAATTTATCAAGTCTTGAACATAAAAGATTGCTCCTTTTAATAGGTTTTGAAACGAGGGAAGTATTTCACAGCCATTCTGGATTTAACATTTCTTCCAATACTTTTAGCAAACGATTGAGACAGGCTGGACAGCAGGCAAACGGATAGTCATATAAACAGATATGGCTAAATCTAATCCGCTATTAAGAGTTTGCGTTTTGTATGCACAGTTACTTTTTAAACATATATATATGTATACATTTCTTAACACAGTCAATAGAAAATCAAGTCGTAATAAAAGCTGAAAGCCGCAAGGGTTTCTGGCAACAGTGGCAAAATCCCCCCGCAAATCAGTGGACACCTAAGCACATCCTATGGATTTTGCTAAGCTTCCATAAGTCTCTCAGCTCATATTATTAATTAAGCAAAGAATCGGCCTTTGCCTTAAGTCAGCAGCTTGACTATGGTACTAAATTATATTAAGAAAATATACGACGTAGTGGTTTGAAACAGGCCGAAGTCACCTAATCCACAATCAACCGTTTATATCTACATCGATTATCTTTAATTTTACGTTCTGTTAACTGGAAATGTATACTTGTTTATTCATGAAATATTACACCCTCTTATATTATTACTTCTTAAAGTAAATGAACAGAAAATTCTGTTCGTATTACACTCTTTGTTAATATTAACCTGCGTGACGGTTCTATAGAAAGTCATTCGAAACTTTGGCGTTTATTCTCTTTAAAGGCTTTTTATGCACTTCTTCTTGTCGAAATTCTTTCATAATATGCCACCAGACTACACACTGTTCGCATCATTAGTATCTTAAGGTGGAATTGCTTTTCCCCAGCGAAATTGTTGTGCAGTCGTCTTAATATGTCCCACTTTTTTTCACCGATCTTAAGTATTTTCTGCTCTTCTTCGAAGTGTTGTAGGATTTGGCCAGCTTTGCGTGCGGATAATATTGCTACTAAGATTAAAAAATTCGAGAGAAAAATAGAAATGTTGGAATGCTAATCCCGTTCTCGCTACATGTTACTTTTTTATTGGAAAACATTTATTCGCATAAGGACTTATGAGACTTAAAAGCTGATCCAATCCTAACCATCTTCAACAGTGTTTATCCTTGGACCAAAACGTGTCCGTGTACCAAATTTGATCAAAATATTTTAAAAATTGCGGGCTGTAGCTACGATAAAAAAAAGGACAGCTGGACACGCACGCTTAGATTCATTCAGAAAGTTATTGTGAATTTCACTGAGTTTGGATACAAGAAAAAACACGGACAGATGGTCCGACAAGCTTAGGTCTAAAATTACTTTCTGAATCGATTGACATGATAAAAGGTGCGTTCACCTCAAGTTGTTGTTGTTGTTCAGGTTGTTGCATACATCCGCACTTATATCCTTGTTCCATAAGTAGTGTAAGATATAATTGGATGATATTTTAACGAACCGGTTGATGTTATGTTCTGCAGCTGCTTTCAACATGCCATAGAATCGTCATCTGCCGAGTTGACGAACCACTGACGTGTGTGTTGTTCCGAAAGCAATTGCTTCAAGTCATCTAATTTTGCATCTATCGCCCGCAATTGTCATAATGGGGGAATAAGGTAAAGTTAACAGTGATATGGGAGATAATGCTTTAGATTTTTTCGAATCCTCAACCTAGCCGATAAGCTGTAAAAGACAATAGATGATGTTGATGCTTATTTCGATTCTTAAGCTTGGCATCAAACGTTTTTCAAATAAACTTGAATTTTATTAATCAACTTATTGCTTAAGGCAAGGAGATTTGAATCGTGATAATCGGAAAGAGAGGACTCGAAAAGAGGAATTGTAGTGTTGTTGTAAAAACAAAAACACTGTTGTAAATGGTTTTTCTAAACTTGTAAATATAGTCACGGCATCCTATATTCGCCATCCTACCTAATCTGAAGAGTATTAGGAGGAAAACTCGTGCAATCAAAAAAGACATTTTATGTAACAATATTGGCAGACTACGGCCAATTAGGACCATGACCGTTCCCACGCAAACTGGGCATATCGTTTGAGTGAAAAAGAAAGAATAAATAAATAAATAAAAAATTTTAAGTAGATTTACCACCCATTTGTGCGTGTATGTATATATTTTTCAAAAACAATTTTTCCATCCTTTCCTTTGTCAAATAAAGTGCATTATGATGATTCTTTGCCGGTTGTTTACGTTTAGTATTTACTCGTTTATCGGGGGATTATAGATAAAAAAAATAAAAAAACAACTACACATCTACACATCTATCAACTACTTGCCTTCTGCTTCAATACGTTCTCATATGAATTCTCTCCCCCAAGCAATTTCAAAAGCACTTTATAAATGCTTTCAATGAGCAGATAACAGGCAAGTAAATTGCTTATTTGCCAGATTCCCAGAGTGTTGATTCAATCAGAACTGACATATAAACTGAACTCAATTATAACCGGATGTTTAATCTTTTTTTTTTTTTTTTTTTTTTTTTTTTCTTAATACACATTTTTTTCAATGTATTTTGCATTAAACGTTTTCTTTATTCTCTCTAGTCACGCGGACTTGATTCTATAAAAAATTGAAATAAGATAAATCATATTAAATATATACTTACTTGGCTTTTTTTTTTTTTTGGCCTGCTTAATTGAAAAATGAATTTTAATATTTCGAAAAATTTATCATTGTTGACAAGTTGGGTGGGGGGGGTATGTTGTAAAATATTTCAAAGAAAAGAATCCTCGAAAAGTTACTCCGTCTCTGTTACAATTCGTTTCAAATAAACGCATTCAGAGTATATTAATATGTCAAATTTCATGGTCGTTGATGTTAATAAAACTAATTAAGTTTTCAACCGTGAAAATTTATTAGCGGGTTGTTTTTATTACTTCATTTCAACAATATTTTAATAAGTTTACAAGCGTTAATATGTAATAAACGAAGTTTTCAAAAAAATCTTAAACATCTCTTTCTTCTTGAATACATTTTTTTACGCCTTGAATACTCTAATTACTGCGGACACTTGCAGACGATGCGGTATACAAACTTCAATAGTGCATTTGTGTCGCTTAAGGGAAACAATAATGCGGGGGAATAATGCGGGATTCTCTTTAACCTCTCGCGTTTTCGATTCTAACGAAATATTACTATAAGTAAGAAAGAAATAAAGAATTCGGGGAATAGCTTATGTCACATGCTTTAAAAAAAAAAGTGCTCTTCTTTTAGTTCCATGTAAAGCATGACAGCACTGGTGGATTCAGAAAAAAAAAATGTCATTTCATATTTAAATCTGTTAATGTTTATAAAGAAAGTTTACTCGATCAATCCCATTAATAAGAAATTATTTGATTAACTTTGCCGGGAAAGTCAAAATATTTTGCAATTACAATGTCTCGCCGAAGCGAGTTTGTTACTTGCTTTCATCTTAACCTGTTGAGAATTGAGTCAGGCACTGTCTGTCACTTTCAAATGGCGCGAAAGCAAAAATTGACTGCCGGACGTCTTGGCAACTTGGATTCTTTCGCACTTTGCGAAAGCGTATTGCGGCGTGTAGTCTGCTTAAAACAGGCACAGTAGTAGATAGGCAAAAAGCTATAAAAATCGGATCTATTAATTCAACCTGCCATATTTCAACTTTCTTTATCAGATCGCGATGGCTTTGCGACCTTGAGAAAAGACTGGGCAGAAGGACATCCCGATATCCCGGCTAAATCGGGCTTCATCTTAAGTAAAGTGGCTTGTAACCGGGTAATCTACACTTCAACCCCTTCCTAATCGCGTGCTAATCCCAAGCTCGGTCCACCTGTATAATCCAAGCAAAAGATTTCCAAGTATTCCGACGGATTTTTAAGACACCTATTGTGTGTGCGTATGTACTTTGCGAATGTCAAAACCTGCCAATATTCGAGATTCGTTTTCGAAGCGTTAATGACATCTTCAAGTTACCTCGGGAATATAATATCAATAAAATGTTTAACTATATTAAAGCGTCTAGACTAACTAGGATTTAGTCTATCTTTTAAAAAAAACGACCCGATAGACTTAGTTAGTTGCTAGCGCTCATTCTACTTTTAATTTTACAATTTATTTCTTTAGTCTAAATAAATAATAATAATAATAATAATAATAATAATAATTTACAATTCAGAGCAAAGGTACTTAGCGATGAGTCGATCCAAGCAGTATAGAGTTTTTTTAATTGATTTGCATAAGCGCAGCATTTGTTTACAATTAATTTAAATTTCATATCTATTTGAATGAAAAAAAGAAGAGGCGAATGAATAACAACAACAAACTAATAAATAAATTCATTAAAAAATAATTAAAACGACGTAAACATAAATGGAATGCACTAAATTAATTTTATGATACCCTGGGGAGAAAATTTATGCAGAAACAAAATATTCTCGAAAATCTGAATGGAATATGGAATGAATTGTCCTCGCGACACTAGGAAAAGCAGAAAGACAACGACAGATGTGAGTAATAAATTAAATCGTAAATAAAAAGTGGGCGTACTGATGAGTTCCACTGGTGAGCAAATTTCAATGAAAGCTAGAGAGCATACCAAAATTTCCCGAAATGAATTGCTTGCCGCCAAGCTGTTACTTTAGTAAAAGCCTCTTAGGAAACGTTTAAGCAGCGAGTTTGTGTTGGAATCAACAGAATTGCATAGTCAAAGATAGAGCAATAGTTGTGAGAAAGCGTACTCCCCCTTGCTCCCTCGCTCCCCTTCCGCCACTCTCCCGGCACTCAACACATAGTCATAAATTCTAATTTAATTAATAATAAAATCGCATAAATTTCCGCTCTACATATATAAATATTCAATCAACGATATGTTTATGGCTGCAAGTGCGAATGTATGCCGCTTCTATGTGAACGAAAGCCAATCTACACCCACATGCATATAAATCTAAGTATTAAAAAATTCTCTTTCCCCCCCCGTTTCTCCCATCCCTGCGTCTATGTGTGTGTGTGTGTGTGTGTGTGTGTGTGTGTGTGTGTACCCCCTTTCATAAATAAGGAAAATATTTATTAAATATTGTACTTTTTTTTTTTTTGTAGTTTTTGTCCGTACCGCTCAAGTCGATTCTCCTGTTGATACACTTTTATTGCCCTCTCAATGAAATATATTATATTATTAAGAGCAATTTATTTTCTAGGTGTATACGCACATGTGTATGTGCTTGTCGAAGAGAATGTACTTACACGAACATGGAATGATGTATGGCTTACGGTATTTTGATTAACCTTGATTTATTTCTATTTTTTTCTAAAGCAATTGCTCTGTGAAATAGTATTTCTTCGTTTCAGCTTTGGACATAAAAATTAATCGAGGCATACGTTATTATTATGTCATGCAAAGCTTGGGTATACCTAGACACAGATAGGTCCCTTCCATCACTATTTCATCAGACGAGATCTTATTATGGGATTTTATTAAACGGCAAAAGAGCAGACATTGACGAAATTCGAGAGAAACCGTTTGTTGTTGTGGTGGACTCTATCTGGTTATTTGTCAATTTCTTTAGTGATTTCCTCCTTAGTCTTCTAATCACTAAACCATTGTCTGTTGCCCGAATGAACGAAAATGCCGAAATTACGAGTTGGAACTTTTTAATTACATTTGTGTGAGATATGGTGAGATATGCGATTATTCGATTCAATAATTTTACGTACAGGTTTTGTCTAGTAAAACGTATCGAAAGAATACTTTGAGTTTTTGTTAAGTCAGTAATGAACTTTTCTATATATGTATCAGCTGAAATGAACTGTTAGTCAAATTGAAGATTAAATACCCTACACCATCCTACAGTTATCCATATTATGGCGGAAAATTGAACCAAACTCAGCTTTACACCATTCAGAGAACGCTGTAAATGGTGAAACAAAAAGTGTAGTGAAATAGGGCAAAGTCTGGGCCACCCATTGGATGCATCAAAACATCTCACGACATCCTTTTTAACTTTTGCCGAGTCAATAGTAATTGTTGGCCTTGATGAACTATGAATGGAGTCTCCATCAAGACCGTGTAAGGCAATTTAGTTCCACGACCCACTTTGAAAAGTCCACTAGATTCATAATTAAGACAACCGGTTTGGAAAACATTGAGTCAGAGTGTTTATCAGAGCTTTTACGAGGGCGGAATTTTGCATGTTCTTTGTATTGAAACACTAATAATCTTCTTCTGCTTATCACTTTGGTAATGAGGAGATAAATAAGTTTATGGTTTGCTCCGCGAGTACAAAAATATGTGCTACAGATCAGGGATCGGCAATCTAAGACCCACTTGGTAACTTCAAGTGACCCACTTTAGTTACGAAACTGAAACATAATATATAAAAATAAATAATATAAAAAAAAGAAAAAACATTTTGAGAACATACTCGGATCAAGTTATAAATGTGAGCAAATATTCTCACAAATGAAATTTATATCAAGCAAGAATTGCAGCGGGTTAACTACCGAGAATTCGCATGCCTGCATCCGTCTTAAAACGACTAATTGACGTCACAAGTTCAACATCAGGGGAGCGAGCCATCGACATCGAAGGGAACTATGCTTGTAATTATTTTCTTAATAAAACATATCTTATTGTTCGCTAAAACACTGTTTTAATATGCAAAATATCACGGACCGAAAGGTCCCTTTAATACTCACATTTTGGTTAATTTTGGCCCGCAGCCAAAAAAGATTGCCGATCCCTGCTATAGATTATATTTGTGCTTTAATAACAAATCGTAAGAAAATTGCTTACTACTTTTCATTTTCTTGTGGATAAGCGAACGAACCCAAGGCAAGACTCGATAAGAAATTCGTTCAGTGTCAAATGGAGCGAACCTTCAGATCAAGAAATCTAAAATTCCATAATATTTGTTCAAAGTTGTTAGTTGTTTGACTCAAGGCATGAGTCGACAAAGAAGTTCTTTCAAAGTCAGATGGAAGAAGTCTTCAGACGAAGACAGGTAAGATTCCATTATATTCCATGGCATGATGGACACGATCACCTTTCATGCAGAACAATTCCCTTTAATTCGTATTTTACACGTTATATAATATTGTTGTTGTTTTTTCGTCAACACGACTAAAAAATTGCCTTAGTGTCAACAAGAAATCGGTTTTTTTGTTAAAATTTTTGCATTTACAATGAAATGCTGAGCTTCGTAAACAGCCGCAAGAATTCAAATATGTATATGTGCCCTTCAAATATTCAACGCACATGCTTGGCTTTGCATTCTTAAAAAGGTTACTTCAAAATTTTAAATTTTATATAGCACATTGGATTTATTAGTAGTGGTGGTGCAAAGAGTATAGTAATTTTCTTGTTCGATTCGTGACATTCTCTCATAGGCATAAGAGAAACCGTAAAATATATACATATGAGGAAGAAAATAGGAAAATTCAACACGTGCAGTGTTTTAAAGACGGCTTAAATGGAGGGCACGCTTAATGGCGCGAATGACTCCACGAATTGTTGTTGTTGCAGTCTCAGTCTCATTCGCAGTACAAACGTAAATTCCTCGTCGGTTGGAAAGAAAATACATAACATAATAAAGTCACAGAAATGTTAGAAAAGCATTGGAATGTAGATGTTGCTCTTGAAGGGCAGATTATCTAAATGATTAAAGGCGGATTTTATGGTTTTATTAGCTATCCTACGAACTTATTGAGTGACGTGTTGTATGTAATGAAAAAAAAAAAAAAAAACGGAATGTCAACAAAATATAAAATGAAAATTAATCACTAAACGCAATTTGAAATACGATCGATAAATTAACTGTGCACGCACAAGCAGTCGCCTACAGTTAGAGGAGTTGATGGCGAATTAATAATTTTGTATGAAAATATGTGTTCACTTAACCCACACGTAACAAGTGCATGCAACAAATCAACTATCTAATGACGTCTAACTGGAGTTAGGTTACATGTAAGTGAAACTTGTTGCATGAAAAGCTAAAAATAAAATGCGGAAAGTTTTCAAAATATGTGAAAAGAGAAATGGTTTCAAACGAATTTTTCACACCCACCACTTGCTGGCTTTCTTAAGTGGACAGAACTTTTTCAATAAGTCTCACTCGCGTGGCCTCACCTAGCGATTGGTGCCTGAATTGGAAAGGTATAAAAGCTGGAAACGTGCATGGCCACGGGAAGTTTAGAAGCCGAGCCTACAGCGTTGTTGGAAAACCTCGCCAAACGCAGATGGCAAGAGGACTTCTAGTAGTCTAGTTGCAGCGTCGCAAGTGGCACCGATGCATGCTATTTTCAAGGCCCTCATGTTGGCGAAACGTTTTCCCCCTACCGACAAATGCATTTGTTCGGGTAAGAAAAAGTCGCGCAATGCCAATGGGACCTTTTCGAGCAAGTCTTGAGCATTAGTTGATTTGTTGGGAACAAAATGTGAATAGACCCTAAGTGGAGATATGCCGATCTTCAATCATGCTATGACTATGTTATGTCTCTCTATGTATGACCTAAAACGTTATAAATGAAAGGGCAAGAATCAGAATACGTTTGTTTTTTGTTTGCGAATTAACTTTGGTAGGCAAAGTGACGGCTGCCGGCGAGTCCTTCAACTTAATCCGCTTGGAAGCTTAAATACTAATTTTCTAAATATGAATCAAGCAGGCACTCACGCTTATACGGTACATTTTAGATTTGAAAAGAAATCAAATGAAATGCGCTGCTGTATGCTTGAAGCATTCGAATGGATTCGATATACTATGACGATCAAAAAAGGAGGTGGATTTTATTATAAAATGACATATCTTTCTTTAGTTATCTTTAAAGCGGTTATCAGCTTCCTTCAGAGGCTTTGTGCACCCCTTGCAAACATTTTCTTGCACCATAGCCTTATTATCAAAGGGTTTCTCTCCAGAATAGTCATCCCGTGAACAAAATTTAACGCAAATTTTTTGCCCGGTATAACCACACTTAGGAACAGATGTGTCTGTGTGTTTTACGTCTGCACCTGGCATGGAGCCTTAACCAGACGGGTTGCCTACAACCATTGGAAATCGAGAGGTAAGTTGATTGACGACCTCTCAGGGTGAGGGACGGTCCCCATTGAAGGGGGCTACACTGAAGTACAGCAATAGAAAATGGGTGTGGGCCAAATTCTCGTTTAGCGGTCTACGTCGAGGTCTATCTAAGCACCTCTTAAATAGCTCCCCGCGAAACTTTGGTGTAACCACAGCCACCGCGAATACTTCCCCAAGGGCCGTATCCAGCAGTCAGGCAAGAAGGCATTCGTCCGGCATTCCGATGGGTAGTGCGCATCTTCCATGTGCATGTGCGGAGCAATCCCACTTTGGGCAACCTGACCCAGTGTATGTTTGCAAAAGCACATGCAACTCTGCAGCAATTAAATATATCGACATGCAACTCTTCATAGACATAAGAACACTGTGGGCCAATCACGAAAAGGAATTATTCATCATTTTTTCATAATACTTGCAAAGTTGAAATAAAAAAAGTTCGCCCTATTTTTTGATCCCAATGGTACTTCTGTTCATAGAGATGGCAGTTTGTAAAGCACTTCATTTAATGCTGCTAACCAAAAGCATTCGCAAATATCAAAGCATCAGCATTAGCTAACGATGTGCAGTTTATGGTGGTTTTTCTTTTTTTATATTTTTCTTGCAGAAAAAACTGAAATGAAAAAAAAAAACATGAAAAACGTGTGGTATTTTTTGTTTTATTTTTGTATTCAACACCCCTTGGCTGGCTATTTTATAAGGAAAATCAGGTCAGTGAACTTTTGTTTTACTAAAAACAAACAAGAAACAAAAAAAAACTAAAAAACAAAAGTGTCGTAACACAACGTAATAAAACAAGAGTCACGCAAATGAAAAAACAATTTTTTGAAAAAAAAAAGACCAAAAAGTTGTATAAAATGATTAAAAGCACTTAAGAGTTTCTGTTCGTACACATATAAAAAAGCTCATACAAATATATATATATATATATATTATATTTACAGTACAAGATTTTGGCACAACCTTGTTAACATTTGTTGAGTTGTTTTGATTTTCAACCGACCAAAACCAAACAGTTGCACAAAGCCAGCTATTCATCCATTCATTCATTCATTCATCGTTCGTAGACATACAGTTACCATCAATGTTCGAATAATTAATAACAACTGTAGCGATTGTGAAATATATACATACATATACATATATATAGACAAAAATTTCATCGTAATTGTCAGGTTTATGAAACGACAACATACATGACAAAAACAAGCAACGAGGAAGGAATTGATTTCAAATCTAAATATGTAAGCAATCGATCTATCTGTAGATGAAATTCATTTTATATTATATTCCGGGATAAAAGCATTTTTTTTACATTTTGATTTATGAGCTTAAAAAAAAAAAAGGCAAAACTAAAACTCAATTTGACCAATTTTGGTCATCTGTATTTGTAAAATAAAGTGAAATAAATGTTAAAAGCTATAGAAGATATATGTGTGTAAGTCATGTGTGCTTCTTTACACTTACACAAGAGATAAGTTTCGATCCCTCAACTGGTCTTCTCAATTCAATTTTCAGTACTCGCAAGTGTCGACCTGCGGCTCTTTAAAGCATTTGGACGCTAACTGCGTCCATCTGCTTGCAAAACTCTTGCGGATTTGTTCGATTCTTCGTTTAAGTGCAAAAGTTATAAAATTTAAACAAATACAGACTTGAAATTTTTTATTCTCGTGAACTACAGCGATGCTGTCTAGTTGCGAATTACCAGCTACAATGTCCAAGGACGACATGGAAAGCGTGCGAGTTTTGCATTTACTTTAGATGATGAATTTCCAAGATGTGCCGAAAAGTGAATGCATTTTTGTTAATTGTTTTTATTACAACAATAAAAGCAAAGGCAAAAAAAAACAACGATGTGCTGCTTAGCACGTATTCCGTTTAATAAAAAATAACAATTAATCTATTCGAGATTATTGAATAAATAACTAATTAAAGAAAAAGAGGAAGAGATGTTGACAGAATTAAGTTTTCAAATAAATTATTTCTTCGTCTAAAAGCAATTGCTTTTGTTTAAGGAGACTATATGTCACTTTACTTGTAACGAATCTTGCATTCGCATCACCTCAGGGAGCTGGTCATAGCCGCCGATAAATATTATTTTTATCTGTTTCATTTTCGATCAATGTTTTCCTCCTCAGTTAAGAATTGCAATCCGGATTTTCGTACCCTTCGTCACTTATGCTACAAGGGTATATTAAGTTTGTGTGGATGTGAGCAACATCCAGAAGGACCTTCTTTCATAACGGTTTTTATAGTGATGCAGAATGTGACATTTCAGCTAACATTTTCCGTGAAGGTAAGTCTTTGCTCGCGCAAAAATCTATATTGATTTGAAAATGAGTTAAAATTCCTGAAAAAATACCCTACGCGATGTTTTTTTATTATGCAAAAGGGAAAAACGTTGCAAAAAAAAGAAAATTTGTGAAGTATAGGGTGGGAATGTTGTGAGCGAACGAAGGACCCGGGAGTGGTTTGCTCGATTCTGTTCCAGAAATTTCGATGTCAAAGATGCACCTCACACCCATGGTAAAAGGCGATGAAATTTTACACGCAAGCTGTCGGAGAATAGCGGAACCGCTAAACATTAACCACATGACAGTCTGCAATCATTTGCAACAAAAAAAAGCTACGAAAAGAAGCCCGTCACCGCGGGGACCTAATATGTTGAAAATTTAAAATTTTTTTATTCATGGATGCCTGCAAAATTCTGCTTCAAATGATGACTACGTGTAGTGTGAATTACGAAATAAACTGAAACGATCCTGAAACTGACTTTAAACTAAAACCTTAAACTACGAAGAACCACAGAAGATAATCTAAGATAAAAATAATCATTTTTACATAAAGAGAAAACAAAAAGGTTTACATGCAAATAAATGTAAACAAGGAAGCGAAAGAGGAAATAGAAAGCAAAAAACCACATATATATATACTTCCAAAAGAAAACCATTCCCATTACTCATAGAAGCTAAAAGCGTAGACGGCAACATGCAAAAAACTCTCCCCAAGAGTGTGATTTATGTGAGAAGATTGCGCCATTCGTCATTTTGAAACAACCACTTTTGCGGATTTTGTTTTCCAAACTACATTCGCTGATGTTCGCTGAAGGAGGGCAATTCTTGCCGGACAAAGCGGGACAGTTTTGAAAGCCAAAGAATGCAGGGAGCGAACCCGTTTTCCATATACTTTGAGCAGGCAGAGCATATTGCAGTAGCTTGGAATTTTCTATAACACATACGTAACAAGATCAAAAGACTTTATCTGTTGAGTTTGGTGACCTTCTAACTCACGAACCTTGATTTTATTATTATCAGCAAATATTAAATATTTAGTTAGCAGAGGGAACAATTTCGTGACGTTGGCGTTTTGTTCAAAGACTTTTTTCTTGTGTTCTGTTCTGTTCTTCCCTCCTTCCTTCCTTCATATCTTGGCGAAAACGCCACGAAGTTTTTCGTTCACCTGTTACTAAGTAAATAATTTGATAAAAAGGTTTTTAGCACTTAATTAAAATAAAAAATATTTGTTTACTTGAAGCTGAAAGCCTTCAAAGTCTTTTTGTTCTTGCACTCTTCTTATTTAGCTGACACCTCTCACGTCTTAACAATGAAACAAGTTTGAAATTCTGGCGAAATTCAAAGTCTTCTCGGATGAACGTGCTCTAGCGACTTTTTGTAATGTTTGCATAACAATAAAAAAAATGAAAAAAAAAGGTAGTCGATTACGAACATCACGTGCTTTGAGTGCTTTTGCATTCTCACACACAACTCTTGTGAACTAAGTTTATAAGGTGTACTTATGTGTATTGGTTTAATGTCAATGTATTATACAATTTCTCGACATATTTATATGCGGTTTCTTAGCAATGCTTTTAGCGAAACATACATACATAGATACATGAGAGAACATTGAAAGGGTGTGTCTTAGCAAAAAATAGTAAAAAAAAAAAACAAACAAAAAGCATAGACAAAGAATAGTAGAGAAGAAAAAAATTGTGAAACAAAGTTAAGGATTAACTTTTCCAACAGACTTTTTAAATATCTTTCAAGATTCTTTCAAAACATTGCTTTTGTACAATATTTCAAGACCAAAAGGTAAGAACACTTTGATGTCATCATAAATTTTTTAGAGAAAAAATTCTTTTTTTATTGGCTTAGTAGATGCTTCGAACTTGCAAAAAATGGTTGTCCTGAAATTTCGAGCGAATCTATCTTATTGGTTTCCAGCATTTTTAATACACTAACAGACTGTGTTCAGAAAGTACTTTTGTTCATTTAAGGGCAGTTCAGTGTAAATTCTACAAACAAAATTTTAAAAAATACTGAGTTGCAGCCTAACGTCCTCCCCGTTGATCTCTAGGACGTTAACTTGTGTTTTTAGAAAGTCTTTCTCTTTGCGTTAGAGGAGCTACATTGAGACGACCGTTGAATGGGTCTGAACCTTAGAGCGCTTTGAAATCTTACAATGCGGCTGCTAAGAAGTCAAAAATTTGAAAGAAGGTTTGGTTTATCGTTTTCTCAGTCGCTTCGCTACAAATAAAGCGGAGAATTTGCGTCGTCGCGTAAAATCGCTGAGGAAAGAGAATAAGGAAGAGTGTTTGAAAATGTCAGAGCATTATTGTTATGCAGATTTATGAAAAAAATAATAATATAAAATTTGCTATGATAAAAAACATGTGAATGACGAGGCATGCCAAAATTTTAAATCCGCATCAGTAGCAACCGAGTAGATAGGAATCGCACTCAGTCATTGTTCGCGAGTTCACAATAAATCTCGTAATCACAATAAAGAGCCTAGCCGGCAGCGACCGATAGGACACGTGCCCACATGGCTGCAGCCATATTACATGTGTAAGGACCATCTCCTGAGTTATGGGTCACATTAATATGTCAAACCTTTTATTTCGAAACACTGTTTTTGAAAACAGCACGCGCCATAACTTTGACAATTTTCTAATCGTTCTTTTGAATTTTTCCCAATACCTTTGAAATAACATTTTAAAGTGAAAAGTCTGCCTGATTTTTACTCATACTTGTACCTTGAATCCTTTCACGTGCTTCCGATTCGCCTTTAGGCTAAGGAAAGTAAATTTCATGACATTTCAAAGGATATTATTTCGTTTAGGATAATTAATCTAAGTTTCCTGATTGCGATCCTAAGGGGCGGTGTATTTTTAGTAATCTCTCTCTCTCCCTCTCCCTCTTGCTATATGTAGTATTGCGATTGAATTTAATCTGGCTTTGGCTGTATACCGCAAAAGGAAAACGCTAATAGTATCGTTCCTTTCGTTCTTAGCTATACGAATGCAATGCCGTGGCCTTCAGCAGAATGCTGTCATGGGTTTTTGTGTGATATAAAAGTGCTGCGACTATAAAAGCTCAATTCTTAGCTATTTAAAAATTTATACGTAAATAACTTTTATATTGACGTAAGTGAAAATGTTTTCACTTCGTAATAATAAATCAATGGTGAAATAACATTTTGGCATAAAAATAAATCTATGACAAATAGAAATATTTCATCGGAACATATATGATCACATGTTTTACGCAAAAAATACAATAATAATACAAACTAATAACAAATGCAACCTTGCAAAATATCCAGAAATAAATTTTTGAAAATAGTAAACAAAGAAATTTGCTTGGAGAAGTAAGTGGTTGATGGCATTGATCTGGCAAAAGTTTAACCATTTGCACTCGTATGTCGACCATATGTTGACATTGTGTATTATTTACCAACTCCTATGTCGGACTAGAGTCGACATTGCATTATTTCGAGGCACTAATAAGGCAGTTAACGGTAGGTGAGAAAAAAGTCAGTCGGGAGTGCAAAGGGTTGAGAATATATTCAGGAAAGTGACAGATTAGTGCAAGCTGTAGTGTGGACATTCCGAAGCAAATGTGTAGACACTTAGTCACTTTAGTAGAACATGTTGCAGGTGTCATTAATCATCAATTATACTAACCCCAGAAGGTCTGTTAGATTTAAGAATAAGTGTGAAAAGCACAATTGCTTTAACCAGGTTCGTCCTACTTTTGAAGAGATCAAGTTAGTTGATTGATTAACAATTAATTGAAAAATATTTTATTATTGCAAATTCCCGATACTTTCTTTACACACGAAAAGCGAAATTTATTTTGCTGAAATTGGGTACAAGGAAGAAATTTTTCCTTGATATTTCGCGTTTTTCTCCAAGCGCTCCATAAAGCCTTTCACTTGCCAAATGGATCGCAGTCGGACAATTGGAGGCTAACTTCCTTAGCGCACTAACAAATGCCCTTTAGAAAGTGCCTTTTTATTCAAAGGTCTTACCAGGAAAGTGGGCTTTCTTTCTTTACTCCTAAGGGCCAATGGGGCAAGGCATAGCCCGAATAGATTCATTATTTTTGCAATAAATTTGAACAATTCGTATAAGTCGTACCTTGCCTGGGGCTTTGGCAAACTATACTCAATGCATATGTGAATTTCGGCGGAAGTCTGACAAAAACACATGGACAATACGACGTTTCAAAAAGAAGAAAAGTCTTATTTGATGACCCCGTGAGTGTGTGTAAACCAAACCAAATTAATTGAATTGCAATTGATTGAATGAAATGTTTTTTTTAACGCCTTTTAACAATTGAATGTTCCCTCACTTTCGGAATTCTATTGTAATTAAATTGTTGTCAACATTAATTGAGAGAATATTGATGAATGTGTCACTGTTTTAGCGGTTGACTATTGTCGACTCGGAGCAATCGTCGTCATCACTATTATGACGACATTTGTTTGAATTGTTTCCAGTCGTTGCAAAAACTTATTCATTTATTGTTATAGAAAAAAATGACCGGTAACTTGTATGTTAGTTTAGTTAATTGATGCATGTTATTAATGGTAAGGTACGTTACAGAATAATTAGCCGTATCAGCAATAATGACAAGAATGATGCGATGCCTTTAGTTAATAGAGTGATAGAATGATTGCTTCCTCATGACGGACGCTAAGCTTGCTCTGCTGCTTTTTATTGTGTACATTATTAAGCACAGAGTAAGCAACTAATTTGTTTATAACACTCATCGGCCTTGTGTCCGTCCGTCTGTCTTTCTTTTTAAACAGTAATCACATTCGAGCCAGTTCATCGATGTCAAATGTTAAACAAAATAGGTTAAGTGCAATGTGTGTCTGTGTGTGTGTGTAGGCATTTTCTCTTGCTGTCATTGTGACTTTGAAAGAGTCTCCGTCTCTGGCTACATAAGCTATTTATATTTTACTTTTGCATGATTGCATTTTCATATCGTGCTGATGTATGCAAAGTACATTTTTTATATCCATTTAACCTGAGTGGGCGTTTGTTTGAACGTAAAGTTCACATAGAAGATTGTCACGTCAATGGAGGGAGGATTTTATGGCGATTTTCATTTATAACCATAATTATCACGTTGCCTACAAAAGATTACAACAAGAATTTCTAGGGAAAACCATGATTATTGCTTTAGTTGCGGACACACCATTAAAATGCTTCTGTATGCTTTACACTCATACCACCAAAGAAGAGTGAAAGGCATGGAGCTATAAAGTGCATTGTGATTGGGGGATAAGATGGAGCTTCTTTCACTATCCACATATTCTCTACTGTTCGATTCATAAATAAAGTTTGGAAATAGCGCAACTGAAAAACAGTTTGAAAAACTAAAACTTCAAATTTTTCCTGGGCAATATCTTCCCACAATTTATAGAAAATATTTATCTAAATTTTGGTGTAAACTTTACTGAGCGCATCAAAGTATTCGTGGCGAAGATATTCCACCAGTTTTCAACAAAAGTTGTATTCTTACGATTGTTACATGTCCCAGGAAGCGTATGTATAAATGAATGTAAACTTCTTATCTTTTGTTTTATAGGTACTAAACTTTTTAACTGCCACTTTTCCTTAATAACCTAATTATTATCTATCAGTCTCTTCTAAAGATGAGAAGAGGTGGAGAGCTTTATGAGAAATTATCCAAGTTATTGCGTAATTGATAACAATGTTATTCGACATATTTCTGTTCACTCGCAGAATAGAGTGAAAGAAAATACAACTGGTGTTCACAGAATGCAAAAATAAGAAACAGAAGAGATGTGCCCGCTCCATGAAAATTTCTAGTGATCTCATCAGCGTTTAATCTCCCGCCATAAACTGAATGCGTGCGAAGATTTTCGCAAGTTGCTTGTAATTAGAGTTTATGAAGAGATCGCAATAAACAAATAATGAAATTAGATCCGTCAAAATACAATACTAACCAAGGGCTTAAAATTTTTATATTTCATATATTATGTAAGCCGTCGGTAATTTACCAAATATACCAATCATTGTTTTTAAATCGAGAACTGCTCGCTCTGTTTGCTGTGAACGGCTCTTCGGAGAGTTTCGTGGTGACTGTGGTTGCCTCCAAAATTGAGGGAACATGACATGTTTAAGGCTTTAGATTGTGTCATGTCGGAGTGAAAGTCATGTCATGTTCATATTCTTAAGCTGGCACTGCAGGATAGGGAGACATTTCAATCCAGTGCGTTTTCACACCGCGTGCTATCGTGCATCGCAGCTCGCAGCTACTTAAGTAAACCCCTTGGTACACATCAGCTCCTAAAGCGGAAAAAGCCTTGTGCATACTGCATATAGTATGCAGTACTCAATAACTTCCTTACAAAGAAGGAAAATTTCTGTTTTCCAACCTTTTCAGAGATTTGGCTCATTGCTGATGTCATGCGATCCTTGAAAGTTAATACACTTTTTAATGATAGTGTTTTTGTGAAAGCTTTTCGAATTGTTTTTGTTTTTTGGTGCAAATAAATAACATTTTACAAATAAACTAAAATTTTTTTTTACAATTTTTTTTAATTAAATAAAAATTTTATTAAAACTTAATTATTTTGCTTATCTTTCAGATTTTCTCACAATATATCACCAGCTCTCGCTCACCTTGTACGTGATGTTTTTCGTAGTCTTAACATAGAAGCGAGTGAACAGAATAATGAATTCAGCTAAGCATCATCGTATTGGAGTGTTTTTATCTCCATAAATTTATCAAAAAAAAAAAAAAAAAAAAAAAAAAAACGCTAGAAAAATTTGTTTTATTGAACTAAAGACGTGAGAAAATTAAAAATTTGCTCTGCATTGAATCGAACGCGCGATAATCGAAGAATCTAGTCAGATTTATATTAAATGCAACGAGAAAAGTAAAATATATATATGTGTATATATATGTATGTATATATGTGTGTATAAAACCATAAAAATAATTTCTTGAAGGAACTGAAACATAGAAAAAACAAATAATTAACTATATATATATATAATATATATATATATATATATATATATATATATACATAAAGATGCCGCATAATCGTGATACGGCTTCAGCTCAAGCGGACAAGTTGAGTGGTATCGAGGAGGAGAGTGACTTGTATGAGGGTTTCGCACCGCATGTGGAAACGTCGGAAATCAAAGTATTAGATTTCTATAACATACCAAAGCAAACAGGTGAGTAATGGTAGAGAGAGAGAGTAACGTAACGTAACTAATTAGTTGTATAAACAAAATCAATTTTATCTCGAACTAATCTGTGCAACCACAATTAGAGTAGAGCTAGCTATACCCTTACGGAGGCTATTTTACGAGTCTTTACACACGCGCACATACAATTCATACTCATGTTGTAACTTATACATCGAATAAATGAATTGTTTTTATGACATTTCAGGTGCCGGTGTTAACTAATTTGTTGTCTGCTCTTAATTTTCGTGCTTAAATAAAAAAATAAAACAATTAAAACTGATCAACGACAACAATTTGTTTTTTGTTTCCATGTTAGCAGCAACGTTTTCTCATTTTAATCACCCACCGGCATTGTATTTGTTTTTATTTTCATATTTATTTATTATTATTTATTTTTATTTATTCATTTTTTTTTTTTTTTTTTGCGATTCTTCATTGCTCTAGTAACTGAGACACATGCAACACATATTTATGACATAAGCTTTCATGTTGCCTGTCACAGTCGCTTAGTTGACGTTAATATATGAAACAAAAAAAGAAGAAAAATGAAAAAATTCATACGAAAGAAAATTAATATTTTTTTAAATAAACCAATCGGGGACATGTATATTTATGTACGTATGTACAAACGATAAGTTAGAGCATTTCATTTCAGGTTTTGTAAACGTGAGAGGTGCAGCAAAGGACTCCACGCGCAAATAACCAAATCGACTTATACTTTCACGCTGATCGAAAATCACTTTGCCCCTTCAAGAGTCACAGTTTATTTATTCATCTTGGAAATTCATCCAATATACAAATGCTGCGAAGCGACAGTCACTTTCACTGTTCTTTTGCCCGGCTAGGGAGAAATCGAATAATTCTTCTACTTCTTTTGCACTTGTTTTTATATCCTACACCACTTGTGGAACAAAGGTGTACCAAAGTTGTGTGGGTGTATGCAACATCTAGAAGGACTTGAGATAGGCCCATTTTCAGAATCACTTTGTGAATCCATATAAGCATGTCTGTCCGTCTTGTTTGCATGTGTTTAACTTGCAGAACACAAACTTTTCAGATATTTTAATGAAACATGGCACACTAACGCATTTTGGCCCGAGAAGGGACGCTATCAAAAATGATTCCGATGGGACAACGCTTTATGTCGAAAACTCCTTATATGGTGGGATGGGGTATTTAATGAACATTCCTGCCCTGTTATAGTGTTTTTGCTTGCTTTACCATAACCATATTATAACGTGTTTTTACTGCTTTAAGCTTTTAAAACTTGGCTGTAGCTTTTGTTTGCTGACAACGCGAAAGCGTGCACTATTGCACCGGTAAGCAATAGACTGAATTCACCCAAGTGTCAGGACATAATCTCTAAATCTCGGGCAAAAGTGAAAAGTTCATATAATACACTAAACTAAATAAGTCGGTGAGAATTTCGACATTGAGGCGCGCACTAGTCGAGGTCTGGTCGCTTAGGCCGCCAAGTTTGATAATTCATTGATAATAATTTTGTGTGGCTCTAACCTATAAACTTGCAAATCGAATGATATGAAATTTCAGAGGCATGTGTTAACGATAGTTGTTATGTCACTCTACAAAAAAGTTTATATTGATAATCGAAAATAAATACGCTATAATTTTTGAACACGTGAGGTATATAGATAAACACATGTTTTAAAAGTATTGCGTTTTTTCAAAGAATAGTTGATCATGTTGTGTACGCTGATTAAAGGCTGTCCGTCATCCGTCATGTATTAACGCATGTAGTCTTTCATCGTTTCCGATGCCTCAGTAAACTGCGCTCCATGTCTAGTTTATAAGAATTTATCTTTTTTTAGAAGAGAAGGAACCCACACTTTTAAATCATATTTGAATTTATTTCCCTTAGTAAATTTCCTTAAATACTCCTACGCACTACGAACCAACTGTATGTCAGGTTGTTGGCAAAGTTCTACAATATTTTAAAAAAGTATTTGAATTTGAAGATGTTTGGTGTGATCCCCAGTAGTCGAATGGTGGATGCCGGGTCCCTTTGCAATTGCAAAATGGTTACGTATGGGTTACTCTTCAACATGGACCGCTCAGATCGACGATCTTCTTTGAGACTGAATATATCAGCGATGCGTTGCTTCCTCTCTTGAACTCATACCAAATACGATGTCTTATGGGCACTTTATCCACTGCCCTCTTATTCGTTCTGCTGATGAAGTATTGAAGTATTGAAAGTAGTCCCAGGCATTCCACCTGTTTGCCTTGATCTGACAAGGCGATACGACAATAACGATATTTTCTTAGAGGTTTAATAGCCTTCTAGATGTAGCCCTCGTCCTTCCTTTTATACCACGTAATTTTAAAATAAATAAATATATAAATGTTCGTAAAAGTGTTTGGATATTTTTCTAAGACGTCTTCGATTTATTTACGATCAATAAAAGATCTACTAACTGAAACTGAAAAAACTCGAAAAGACTCTCGTGAAATAAGTGAAGCAGGCATAAAATGTTCGTTATTTTTAAGATCTTTAGACAGTTAAATAAACAAGCAAATCTACCGTAGGCGCCAACACATAATGGCCACTAGCTTAAGTTGTAGATAGAGAAGCACTCGTATATATAGGAGCACTTTATTTATTCATGCTTTAAGCACATTTCTTTTTTTAGATTATTTTAATGGACTTTTTTGTTTTTTTTTTGTTTGTGTTTTTGCTGCTGTTGTTGTTAATAATAATAACAAGTTATGCAAAAAATCTTTCAACCATAAATTTTAAAGAAGAAAATATTTTGAAAACAACATACAAGCGAAATGAAACGTAATGAACGCAACGTGAAATGTTTATATCGACAATAAAGACCCAATTGGTTTAATTCGTAATAAAATCAATTCGGAAAATAGCAAAAACAAATGAAATAATTTTATTTGATGTACATTTTTTTGAAATTTAAATAAACATTTTGAGGGAAAATGAAAAATGTTCGCAATAAACCGTTCTTTCTGGCAGCTGCTGGCCTTACTGCACCAATCATCAATCACTTGAAAATATTGTGGTGCTGATGCACATGATAAGAAAAATATGAGCAAAGAAAAAAAAAACTAATTTAAATATACGACTGATTGATGAACGGGCAGTTGTTGTTGTTGTATGTGGTGAAATCTAGAAAGTTTTTTTTTTCTAAAAATAATTCATTTTCAATTTATACGAAAAAGAATTATTTTGAAAAATTTTTACATCTGTCTTATTAGCGATCTGCTAGCAAGGTCACGTATGCATGCTTGATATTTAATGCGTTTCTTTTTTAGTATGATGCCAGGAAAATTTCTTATGCCTTACAAATTTTAATTAAAAGTAATTAAATAAATTAACCATAGAAATCTATTCAAAGTATTCACCGAAAGCACTCCAACCGGCTTGTATTTGACGAGTTAAGTTTTGTAAGTCCTAACCCCTTTGGGAACTTCAAGTTCATCTACTAGTTCGAGGGAGGGGGATATGATAAGTTACAAACGCAAGCTACATCGACCTTTTTGCGAGGTTGTCACACCCAATTTGCAACCTCATATTCTTAACCGATCAAGGAATGCCTTTGCTAAATTTTAAATTCCTATCTTTTCTTTTTACGACTTTGACAAGTCGGGAAAAATAGGGGACCAAAGCGATCCTGTTTGTCAGTAAATAGGTATATGTCACATCGGCATCTCGAAAACTAGGTTACATAGGAAAAAAGAGATTATAGGTATTTAGAGGCATTCTCATTAACACCATAAATATGTTTTGGAACATTACGTGTTTTATAATCGTTTTTTTTAAGGTCGAAAATTAAAAAGAATCAAAATGACGTACTCGGTAGTTCTAGTGTTAAACATTCTCATGAGATTTTCGAGTTTCTATCCGTTGCATAGTGAAACAAACTTTCCAGTAGAATGCTTAGTGTAAAGAAAAATACATAAAGCCCAAAAGTATGCTGCATTTTTTTTTTTAAACAATAATCAAACACTTGTAGAGAAAGAGCCAAAGAGTCAAATGTTATTTTTTTGTCGTTCATTTCATTTTATAGAAGTTGTATTTCCGTAAATTGTATATAAATTTTTAATACAAATGTCTTTCGTACTAAATTAGTTCAAAAACTATATTCACTATAACATATTCATAAAAAAAGGCTTATCTCGACAATTCCACCTCTAAAGATTATTTACAACCAGCGTTTTGTTTATTTTCCTGATTTTTTTAATTTACGTTCTTTTTTTCTGAACTTTCTTCTTCGTTTGTTTGTACTTTTGTACGTTAAAATACTATATTGCTTCCGTAAATATAGTAAATTAATTATTTATAAATTCTTGTGAAATAATTCACAATTGTCCGTCTGAGTGTCTAGCGTTAAGGAACTCAATAAAGGGGTAAAAGGTCAACAAACCTTTACCATAACAACCACTGTTAATACTACGTTAGCTAACATCGCCACCTATAGTAACGCATGCGAAAGCGTCCTACTATTGCAATATTTGTATGTATAAATTTATGCACTTACATATGTTCAAAAATCAATCATCACTTGTTTTTGCTATCTATTTATATACTCGACACCGAGAGGCTTCCGCATATTTATTTTATCGAAATGTTCGCAACACCCAGAAGGAAACTTTAGAGGCTCACTTCAAGTCCTGAATTGGTCTAGACACGTCTGTTTTGTCTGTCGGCCCCTCCTTGTAATACATATAATACATGTGGTACACATTCTTCATATTTGCAATTTCTTCCTCTTTTCTGAAATAAAAGCGGGGCAATGATGCGTGCAGAAGATTCGTCAATAGCTGGCTACAATTTTTTTACTTGTTATGGAATTATTGACAACAAAAATAACTTGTTTATATACCTATCAAACAGAGTTGTATTTGTCGTTACCTTTTTTTTTTTATAAGGTGATAAAGCGCGGAATTTTTACTCAATTTAGCCCTTTGTCTGCCTGCGTTTGATGCTCTTGTCGACGTATTCGCTGTGTTGAGTCCTTAGCTAAAGCGCTGGAGCGCGTACCGGGTTAGCAGTGCCTGAAAGAGAACTTTTTTTTTTTTGAAAATTGCAAGCTTTTCAATGAGTTGACAGGAATTATTTTCAAAGGGATTTTGAAGGGCCTTGTGTTGAGAATATATTTGATAGTTTGAGAAACAATAAACTGCGTTCGATCTTGCCTAAGTCTCATGATCTCAATATTTTCGAAATCATATAATAAAGATTAAAAATCTTTATTTCCGTTTCTTTAGCTATTATGCTTGCTACACCATTAGCTGAAACACAAACAAGTTTTGCATAGTTTCTGATAAGCATTCGTGGTTATGTCAAACGCTAAAAAGGAATACATTTCCAGTCATCATTATTTGGGGTAAATATGAGATGGATGGCCAAGATCGTTAGAAATCAACAAAGACTGTATACAATAACTCTTTTTAATTTACTCACATGGTTTGTTTATTAATCACGCTACTCATTAAAAAAAGTAAAGAAAACATTTGCACTTAAGTCGTAAGACAATTCCACACTACACCGTTACTTCATTAACCTCTCCGTTGCAAGAGAAAGCGGTTAGATGCAAGTTATGTCATTTGATTGACAACTGCGGTTCTATTTCTAACAGATGGTCTTCTCAAATCATTGTTTGATGTTTAACTAACTTAAACCTTCATGAAATAAATCAGTTTCAAAAGTTGCTTAAGACTGCTCAGTTAGTAATTGATCTTCTAATCAAAACTATGATAGTAGGATTCGAATTTACCTAACGAGGCTAGTTCTAGCGTGTTGGAAATTCTATGAGTATCATAATCAGTCAGCTTCCAGAGGTAGATAATTTCATACGACCATTCGAATGATTCTGCTGAGGCAATATTAGGTGCTTGCATTAATTTTGATCAGCGACTTCTACAGGTAAAAACGATAAAGTAATGCGAACTACCACTGGACGCAACGGTTAAATTCAATGATTTTTACCTTTCTCTACCTAAAATAACAGTTTCCCACTAAGTACTATTGAGTTGTTCGAGTACACAGGTGTTAATCAGGGAACGCTCAAAACCGGATTTTTGTCATTCATTTCAATGGATGATTTCAATTCAATTTCAATTCAATTTCGCAGTTTCATTGCCCGCCAGGCGAAAAAAAGGCATGGGTTAGTTATGGGAATATGGGAATGTTCATGGTCTTACCGTGTTGCTGTGCACACGTAGTATTTTCATTTTATTGATTAAGCCAAGCCATCACAACATTTTCATCTTCGTCAACTTATGTAAGAGGCCATAACTAGTAATTCGCAAAAGTTCTCAAGCAATGTTATCAAGAAATAAAATTTTAGCGTCATATTCATCTAAAAGCGCCGACTGAAAGTATTTTTCAATGACCGAGTTGCATAGAACTGATTTATGGGATAATATCTATCTCTCCCTCTCTGTGTGTCTGTCTCTCTCTCACTCTCTCTCTCTCTAATAGCGCTCTTTTCACCTATTAAGTACAAGAAAATTTATTTAAATTTTGCCGACCGTACTGTACGATATGCTATCGAGGTTGGAAACTTTAATAATATCCGCAAAAATAGCAAACTGGGAGAACACTCATAGTAATCATTGTGCTTATGAACGTACATTTTGTTTCGATATATTATGCTTTTGCATATGTTACCGTAAGTTTTGCAATAGAAAAAAAAAAAAACTTTTATTTGAAAAGCTTTTGGTTTTTTTAAATTCAAAATGCATTCTTTATAGGCAGATACCTACCTACTCTTCTGCTTTGTAAGTTCCTCTCGATCTCTCTTCTTGCTCTGTTTTTCTGCAGTGCAAGTGTTTGAGTAACTTGCTAATCTTTACCGCAAAGCGAGAATGAGTGAGAGAGCGAGAGCGAGAGCGAGAGCGTTCGTCTTCGCCTGTAATATGTATATTTGCACGTTCACATTGTAGTAATAAAGCAGTTTCGTTTTATCATTTGCATTGTTTGGAAAGAAATTAATTGCAAGCGATATCAAAAATCTCGCTTATACGACGCTTCATAAAAAAGCCGGTTTTTGCGTTCAAAGCGTGCGCGTATTTATCTTCGCTACCTCTTAACCGGTGTTTGAGTTGTTAAAGAAAACGTTAAAGAAGAAAACGAACGACGTAATTTATTTAAAAACTTATTTACCTGCGCTTAATTTTTTATTTATTTATTTTTTTCTTGTGTTAAACTTTAAATGCCGTTATTGTCGTAATTATACGATAGAAACGACAACAATGTTATTTATAAATTCCTCTATTGTGCACACATAACCGGAGGGGGAAGAGAGAGCGAGAGAGAGGGAGAGGGAGAGAAACAAGTGTGGTTTGTTCTCTTATATAAAATTATTATTGTGTCAACCCAATTAATTAGATATATAATACAAACAACAAAGTAATTTCTACCACAAGAGGTATTGTACTATAAAAATGCAAAAACAAATACAAGCTAGGAGAAGAACGGGTACAATAATAAACGAACGAGATTCGAGTGCGCGTATATGCATATGCGCATCAGAAAGGCGGTGTGAATAAAAGCGGCTTAATTTCAGTGTACATTCGCGTATTTATTTATGCACTTGTGATCGTTACGCGACCCGACTATGTAAGCACTCTTCTCACTTGCTTACTAACTGCATTGGTGGCCCCCTTTATAATGAAAAACCTTTCTTTTCATGGTTAACTGTAACGTGAATTGTATGGAACCATTGTTTAGCATCTTGATTTTAATTGTATGAGAACATGTTTATAACATGTTTTTAAAATAGATAGAGTAAAGGCTGTAAGCTTAGCTGTTTTCCTTTACAATTTGCAAACAAATTTACACATCTTGAAACTAAGGGATTGAGAAAATCATTTGAAACAAGTAAAAGCCCTGTAGGCGGCCAGGGCCCACCATTAAATACCATACACTTCTTGAAACAAGGCATTCTTGGGCCGAAACTAGTCAGTGTACCGAATTTCATCAAAGACGGACGGACAAGCTTTGAATTCCTTTCTGAACCGATGAGTATATCTTAAAGCCTTCTGGGTATTGCATACATCCACGCAAACTTAATATACCCATGTACTGAAAGTGGTGTAGGTGTAGGGTATAAAAGTGGAAATGAAAGGAAAAAATACTTAATTAAATAATAAAAACAATAGGAAATTTTATATGACAGTAATAACTTATCTCGCAAACTATCAACTGAACACACCCCGGAGTTCATTTTAAAATGTGTAAATGATATTTCTGTGCCGTATATCAAAGCTTACGCCACTAAAAATTTCCTTTTGGGTAACAGACTATACACATACTACACATTAACGTCCTAATAAACAAAAGTTTGCATTTTTATTAATAACCCTTGGCACTCCTACCTTTTTTCACCTGCCCTTAACTTCTTTTATACACACATACATATAACGTAATTTGGAATAATAGAATGTCGACATGTGAAAGCGAGAAATATAATGTCGGCACATAGTCGACATGGGAGTGCAAAAGGTTATATGTACGGTTTCCATAATACCGGCAGTAACGGGTGCAACCAATGGTGTTAACAGTGGATGTACTTTGAATTAGAGGATTGATAACTTTTCACCATTCAGTATTTCGAATCGTTCTAAGCAAGCACGAAGCTTGTAATTGTCTTGGAATGAAATGAGTCTTCCGTATCTCAAATCCCTCAAATGAAATTCTTAATGGATGTAAAGCAATTTCTGAATGATGAATACATTGGGGTGTTGACTTGTACCCTGGCGGAGAAATTACTTTTGTCAAGACTTAGCTTAAGGTTAGACGTCATTGAGATCTTTATAGCGAATTCTTGTATATGACAAGAAGCAAATCTGGTACACAGCGTAGGCTGTTTCTTATACAAGGCCTGTGCTAAGAACTCCTTTGTATGAAACTCTGACGTGTCTCTTGTTATCCTACGTAGTTCCGTGATTGTTCAACTTGGAAATTAGGAGCTCGTATTTAACTATAGAATTGAAAAGACTTTTGAAATTCTATTTTGCATTAAGGCTTTTTTCTATTTGAGAAGAAGAAGAAGAGTTTATCAAAGCTTCAAAAGCCTTTTCTTTTTCTTTTTTTTAGAGAGTGTAAGAAGAGTGCTCAAGAAGTCACCATATAAATATTTTTCCGCGACAATTAGTAGCTTTAGCTAAGGTAGTCTCGCTTTCGCTAGTGGTCATCAAAAACCGTTTTTTTTTTTTTAAATTAATTTACATGAATAACTTCAGGGCTTGTTACGATTCAATTACACCTTTTTTTATGCCTAACAATAAACAGATGTTTTAATAAGTCTGACAAGCTTTCTTAACTTGTTAAAGAAAAAAAACGTATAAAGTAATTTGTAAAGAAAAGCGATCGCATCCAACAACAACAATAACTGTACTATAAATAAACTGCAGACCACGTTAAATTTGTCACTACCATTACTAATTACAAGTCGAGTCGTCGCGTATACATACTTGGAATGTTCAACAAGTGCTTTTTTTCAAGTCTCGTGCTTACAAGTTGTTTTTGTATCCACTACAGAGGAAATGTTAAGTTTTTGAAATGTTTGCAATGAGCAAAAAAAAAAATATCGAATTATACTCAGGTCTGCCTGCTAATGCAATGAGGTCGCTATTATTGCGTCAAAGGTCGGCGATATAATAACAAGTCCTAACTTAACCCTTCGATTATATTAAGCAAATTAGTCTTCGGATATATTGTATGCTAATAAGAATTAGTTGTGAGCCTTATCGCTATAATGCAAACTGACACTGAAGCCCCTAAAGTTTACATAGCACGTTTTGTTTACAATTTTATCACGTTTTTGATGAGAAGAAAATATTTCTTTCACTTTCAAAGCTTTTTCTTAAGCGAAAGTGATAAGTGGCTAAAGTATTCGGTCTTAGTCGTATTTATTTCTTTCGTATTTGTATCTGTTCTAAAGCAATCTGATTTTGAAATACTCACGCTGCCCTCTATGTGCGTTGCTGATGTCAAGATATCGCTTTGCACATACACACATATGCATACATTTTGTATTTTTTATCTTCTGTAAACTGGCGATTGTTTCCAGTTAAACGATCTTTACTTTCAATTGCGTTCAATGATCGTTGGTTGTATTTTATGTATGCGTATATATGTATGTCACTTTTTTTGTTTTTTCTTTTTTTCGCGTACGGAATGCATGCTGTCTGGTCTGGGCCGGTGCTAATCAAAGTTGTGTAAGCTCGAAATGTACAATGCACAAGCTTTTGGGGTTAGTTTAGGATGTCTGCAGAAGAACTTGATATAGACACAGCCTAAGCTTGACTTTCTGTCTTGTTTTTTTGTGTTCAAGCTGCAGGTCGCAAATTTCCGAGATATTTTGATAAAATTTGACACACCCACGTATGATGGGCCAAGGACGAACTCTTTTGAAAATGTTTTGGCTCGGACCACTTTTTCGACCACTCCGCAAGTATATAAAGTCTCTCTTAAAAAATCGTTACATGAACAATTGTATTAAGTAAATTTTTGCGGGGTACATAAGGATGGGTCGCGTCCCACTTAAGTGTTTTTACACAAAACTTGATTAAATATTTCCAATTGAATATGATTGAAACGTATATTGTACATGGCCGATATAGGGTGACGGTATTTGAAAGGCATAGCAAGAATTCTGTATTATTCGAGATGCTAGCAAAATATCCTCATTATAGCAAATTCGAAGTCAAAGTTTGCCGAATTGTCGATGGCTTTTACTAAGATGTTTAGTAAATCTGAAAACCACTTGAAAATGTCTCCGCCTTATAAATCTATTTGGATTGAGTGGCTTGAGGTGGGGAATAACCAAAGTAAATTTTCCCTTTAGACCCGAGGGTTAACATAAATAACTTTCAAAGCAGCTACTGATCACATTAGAAACACAATTTGCAAAAACATTAATAAATGGCCACAAAAGGAACCATTTGGGGACCTCTGTGACCTATGGTACAGCCTCCGGCAAATTTATATCTAAAAGCACCTCCTTATAGCTAGTGCGGTACGGTACGTAAGAGCTTTTCACATCTTCATTTTTTCCCGAATGAAAAGGTTCAGCTTTCGACTGAAGAAAAGACACTTAAAGGAACTTAAATTTGTTTAGTTTGTTTCAAGTGTATTCTTATATAGTTTCATTAGGTGCCCAGTAGAATAGTTTGCGTATCCTAATTCTGACGCAGAAGGCTCTCAAGACCAACCGCATCTGAATTCTAACTACTTAACAGTGCTCTGTTAGGACGTGCGCAGAGCTTCTGTTGAGGCAGATGGTAGATGTCTTCGCTACTTAAATTCGTATTAATCTTCATACCCTTCAAAAATGCTATATACGTTCGCTTATATATGACTTTATTTACATGTACACTGTCTACTTCAAGCATTTAAGTATGTATCGCTGGAGATAAGATTGCATAGAGTGGAGAGCTGAAAGAGTAGAAAAAAAATTATAGTTTTTTTGGCAGATAACCGAATAAAGAAAATATTAAAATGAGATTATATTTTAAAATGATGACAGGGGGAGAAGAAAAGAGGAGTGGTTTTAGCTCTGTTTTTTTTTTTTTTGTTTTCATAGAAAGGTTTGATGTAGACAAGACAAGAAGCAAAGAAGCAAGTTATGGAAAGCAAGCCTACAAAAATCGGCAAAGATAAGAAAGTGGACATTTTCCGCCAATCTCTTAGCTGATGGCCGCAACCGACGCGAGTCTTTGCTACAGACTAGTTTGAAACGTAAATTTTCATGTCGCCGAATATCCAGTTAAAGGGGGAATCATTTGAGAAGAAAAATTTTTAAGGGTATGAACATAAATTCGAATTTAACTAGCAAAGACACCTACCAATATTAAATAATTCCAATTAAAAAGCAGTTGGATTTTGAAATTTGTATGTTAGCGTAAAATGCATTTGGGAGAACACCCAAATTTGAGGCCCTAGTGCGGCCAAACTAGAAAATATCACCTATATTCACTTGTATCACTTATATCACGTGAATCTCAAACCTGGACACGCAAAACACAAGCACTAATTTTACGACCGCTGATCAATAAAAATGCCAAAATAATTAATTAATTCAGCGTTAAGTAGTGTAACTAATACAACTTTGGAAATTAGAAGTTGGAAGTAACTGCTCCACCATAGTAAATTTCGCTATTGGTAGCCTAATATCTCTCCGTTATACCCTGCAAAACATTTGGTACAAGAGTTAATTAGGTCCACAGTACAGTCGCTAGATGTAGCACAGTCGCTAGGTGCAGAGCACCTTATCTATAAGTTTCGATCCCATAAAGATAATTGCCAGATAATCGGCGGAACTGCCGACCCGATTGATCTCTCTAATCCTCACTCTCTATAGATAACGCCAACTAATACACAAAATGGTCCCGACTAACTAAAGAAAGCGCGCAGTTGAGGTAAAGCGCCCACAGTGGTTAATGGGAAAGGCGTTCCCATCACATAGATCACATACTTGAAAGTTTTGATGCATTCGTGGAACTGTCATCTTTTTTGCCCTCGGTAGGACTGCACTGAAAACCTAAAGTTGACCCCAGCACCGAGCTTCTACAGTGAAGGAACAAGTGGCGCATAAATGATTTTAAAGAAACGGTTTACTCCAAGTATAAGAAACATTTGTTTAGTGAAAAAATTACACGAAGGCTTTCCTTGACCCAATACACAATAAAATTGTTCATTAATTTTGCTTTATTGGGATGCGTTGCGAAATTTAATGTTTTTGTTTTTGGTTAATTCTGTTTACTTGTTTTTTTTTTGCTATAAATTTTTGAAACAAATGTCTCATGTTTATAAATAAATCTTTTCAGGTTTTTGTATCTTCTTGTTTTTGCAAGCACATGTTCATCTTGTTTTTGTCACCTGAATCAGCAAAGCGAAAAATGAAGAAAAACAGAACAAAATAAAAAAAAATAGGAAAGATAAAATTCATTTAAATAAAAAAATAAATCGACGTTTATGTGCATTCGAAAGATTATTATGAGTTTTTTCCATAAATCTTTTAACAAAATCCCTAAGGAATGTAATCATAAAAAACTAATCATTGTCGAGTAAATAAGCAAGAAATTTGTTTTTTGCTTAGGTCGAATCACGAGCACACTGCCCTGTCAATGGCCGTAAGGCTTTGAATTTTGCGTTCAACTGTCCGTAAGGACATAAGGATGGTCAGATTGTCTTGGCCATCAAACCCACCCCAACTAACGGACTCATGTACACCACAGTTTGTCAAATAAGTTCACTAATGCGCGCGACAGTATTTTCTTTTTTTTTATTTGCTTCTGTTTTGTTTCTTTACTTTGCTTGGGAGTGTAGCGAGTCTGTTTGCAAAACTCAGTCACCCCTTAGGGGTGATGTGTGCTAAGTGCAGATTGAAATTTTTATTTTTTTTGCATTTGATCGGAGGAGGAAGCGCGGGAATGATGACTGTGCTCATGAAGAATTATAGTTAGAGACGAAGCCAAAAAAGAAGTGATATTTGTCTGCGTTCGACCTAAAGGTTGAAACACCAGGCACGATGCGAAATTCCACTGCTGGTATGTTGCAAGTTGTGGTAGTGTGCCATATGATATGCAGGACATTCCGGGACATGTGGGCGGGAACACCGACAAAGCCGTGTAGCCCTGTTAAAGGACTTAGTTGTTAGGCAAATCCCTTTCGTCTCTCTAGAACACTTGTACTGGGTACACTTAAATATGCATAAGCACTGCATAGTCTACCAGGTTTAACGGGCGGAGAGCATATGCCTTAATTTTTGTTGTTGCGAAATTATGCTACCGAAGGGTCTCTGATGTATATTCCGTAGCCTAAAGTGAATAATAAATTTTTTCATTGAAGTTTAATTCTCTTGTGGTGCGGTGTTGTGTAATGGAATGGTTAGACGGAACTTTCTATGATCAGTAATCTGATTTGCCTCCGTTATTAGCGTGAAAACTCCTAATGGCGACTTTTTGGACACTTCCGCGCATGCAATTATCCTGAAATCTTCCTCCGGGTACAATGAAATGCACTCCGATTAATTTTATTTTACATACAAATATGGTGCCCGCCACAAAGGCTGCATTATGAGTAAAAATCGTGACAATCCTGTTGGTCTAGTAAAAAGCTTTGGACAGTTGACTACGTCAGTCGAGGTATTACTTCCTTAACCCCACCTTTTAAAGAGGTGGATGCGGCAAGCTAGGTGGATCCATCCTGAATTAAATATGGTGGGCGCTGGTCGGTTGTGGTCGGTTCATTTTTTCTTAACCGTCCTGTCGATGTGCATGACAAATAACCGGGAAGGATTGGAGGGTAGAATATACATAAAAAACTTTTTCTTAAATAAACTTTTATTTTAATGAAGTAAACGGTAGAATTCAAATTTTTTGCCAAAATCACTTATTTGAGTTGAGTTGACTGTACATTGAAAGCAAAAGAAATCGAATACACATTAAAATCTCGGGCGCCTCAACCTGTTATGTACAATTACATAAAACTGACTCTAAGAAGAAATGTATTTTCAAGCGTTTAGCTGACTGAAATAAAAAGCGTATTTCAGTAAACTTTTTCTTCTGCTTGCTTGATGCTCACCGTTCACTTTGACTATTTGAAATTTAAGTTCTTAAATTAGTTGACACGTTTTAAATAAATCTTCCGGTGAACGAACGAATTCAGAGCAGTTTGCAATTTCGTTGATAAACTGTAAATTAGTCTATGCCATAAGAGGCATCGCTTCGTTTAGTTTAACATTGAAATTTAGAATACAGTGAAAAATAAGAAAACAAATCATACTTAGCACTTGTCGATGGATGTCTGCCTGATAATTTCATACCCACTAAGAATATATTTCAAGTAGAAAAAAAGATTTTTTTTTTGGTTATTAACGACTTTTGTAAATACAGTATAGAATTCGAGCGTGTTTTCTTCTTACAAAGCAGGTCGACACGTCGACTCGTAATATGTTGGAAGATGTGTGGCTAGCATATGTCTTACGATACTCGCTTGCTTTAATCAAGTGCGGCATGAATGATAGGAACATGCTAGACATGTCCCTCCGTTTGTATTAACTAGAAGCGCGAACTATATACAATAAATGGGCATGGTTTGGGCTCAAACGTGTGCAGCACGATTCTTCTACGTTTGTCATCAATTAAGAGATTCAAAGGAATATTCCACGTAAAATGGTGCTGCACGTCGATAAACAAGTTTCGAAACCGTCGCAAAGCTGTCGTCCCAACCATACCACTTTTTAGAAGTGCCAACTCTTAAACGACAAGTGCCAACGGATTATGGTCAGTTGTTTACAAGTTACAGTAGTTTAAGTGAGACCACTTTTGTTATTTGTAAAACAATGAAGAATCCGAATTTGGTTTGTTGTTGACTCGACAACATTTTTGCTTTTTATTGATAGACAGATATTTAGGTTATAAGCCATGCCTGGGTTTTTATATCTTAGATGAACGGCTTAAGCATGTCTGTCCGTTTTCCCATCTGATGTCTGTCCATGTATTGTCGTGTTCAAACTGCAGGTCGTAACTTTTTGAGGAGTATGACCAAAACACACACACATTGACGTATGTTGGCCCAAGCATCAACCGTATTGGAAATAAATTTTTATGACCGCTCCTCATATAACTCAATTCTTGACAAAAATCGCACTTCGACACACTAAACTGATTTGAAAAGTTTGGATCGAATGGGTTGATGGTTTACTCTCCCTGCTATATTAACCGAAAGGTAAGCCTTTATACCCGAGAAGGCTTCAACTTTTAATATTTCACAGCGAGAGCTAATCGATAATAATAGTTTGATATAAAAATCAACTTTGTAAAACTAGGACCATGTTCGTCTACTTATCGCTTATAAGGGCTCTCATGAAACTTGGCCTTTATATGAAAAAAAGTTCTATATTTTAACATTATGTGACGAAAATTGTTCCATAATATTGTAAACAATTTGAAATAAACTTCAGTTCCATCAAATGTGGATCACATAGATCAACGTTTTGGATCTCACAAGTGTTCTCATGGAACAAAGCAACATTTAGCAACGAATTCTACTGGTTAGTAATTTTTAATGAAAATAGGGGAATAGTAATCAGCTCTTTGACGGGAAGGTTAATCTTGTTAGATGTGAACCGCATCAGTTTTGGGTCGTCCTCTATATAATAGTTACCGTATGCTTATTTTAAAACAAAGTAATATTATTGGCAGTTTATCACTAGCTACCTAGAACTGCCCCACCTTGAAGAATATCAAAATGCGTCTCACACACTATATGTCATATAAATTGTCGGTCTTTCAAATAAAACTAAATCCATAATCGAATCGTCTACTACTTTCTAGATGAAAGACTATATGCGAAGGTGAACGAACCATTAGATCGATTTGAGAATAATACAAAAAAGGAAACAAAATATTGAAACTAAGGTTCTTTTCAGTCAAGTGGTCACTTCGGCATTTCATTTTACCAAAGAGTATATAGATATAAGCAGTTTTCGATGTGTATGTTACAAACATATGGATAAATTTAATATACCTTCTGCAGACTCTATAAAAAAATGTCTTCGACCGATTTGCTTTGAAAATTAAAAAACAAAAGCACACACAAATGATCCACCCATTATGAGCACCGTTTAAAAATGCATTCATCTGTTGCTTATGCGATGAGTGATGAGTGCATGATAGCAAGTGAGTCATCCGCCAACAAATTCTTTTGTGTTTCTATATTCTCCAGAAATTTTTTTGTTCCTCTTAGCTGTATGAACCCCATTAATAGGTCGACTTCAAAATATTTATGATTTATAGAATAATCGCCTGTACATGTGAATATATAGCCATGTGCACATAAATATACTACAAAAAAAAAAACAAAAAAAACAAAAAAAAAATGCATTAAACTCACTTTCTGAAAGTTCAGTGTTCTTGAGTATTTTTTGTTAAATCTTTACTATAACAAGATTACAAATTTTCAATGGAATTTAGATCGGAGCTTAACTAATTCTTGTTAATGCTTTTCGGGCGCCAAAAGACCCAATTTGCTGGAATAGAATCGGAAGTTCATGGTTCCGCTGTATTTGCTCATTTTTCTCTTGCTCTTCTAATGGGTGCTACCCCGAGTCTTGTCGTGCTCTCATCATGTTCTGTGCCGTGTCCTCTCTTTTTTGACCAATTACTAAAGGGATATCATTTTCTTCACCTATAACACGGTGAAGGTCGGAAAAAAGTGGGGAAAGCCGAAGATGTAAGGAGCGGACGTCTGTCCAATCAGTAAATATTACGCCTTTACCAACTGTGCATTCATTATAGTTACGACAACCGCGCGGAACGTAGACTTGGTAACTACGATCGTCTCAACTCGGCTACACGGTAGTATGGGGCTGACCTTTTTCCACAGTGCACAAGTGTTCTGCCATGTGGTTCAAATCTGTTCATTTATGTCTCGTCGCTGTATATAATACTTTGTTCAGTTCATATACACCGGCAGTGATGTGGGCTCTGGCAAACGTTTGCGGATATGCGATTTAAATGAATTATTAATGAATGAATGAATGAGCTCATGCGTGCAGATGGCCTACGTTCCATTTAGATGCCTTCTTACTAAGTTACCTGGCATGCCTAAGCACGATTTCATGTTTTACTTCTTACGAGAAAGTTTTTTGTCTGATTCAAGCTAATAAGAACTAATCCTTCTTCAGAAGTGCAATGGAGTCCTCTGAACATTACAGCTTTTAAGCAAACAACAATTGCCGTATTTTAATTTAGTGCACGACACCTTTAAAACTGCAGGTTATTTAAAGGTCTGCGTATATATTTTGTTGTGATATTTCTATGTCCGAAGATTTTTTCCGTCGCGGTTTATCTATCGAGATCGTTTAATATCTAAATTAGTTCATTTTAATTAGTGAAATGTTTTATGAATTTTTTTAGTATAGTGTTCGTTTATGTCTTTAAAATAAATGTGAATTTCTGACATTTTTTTTTTATTAATCTCGTAATAAATTATTTTGTTTACCATATTTTTATGGTGAAGTGTGCGCTGTTTATGTGTTCATGATTTGCGTGTGGGTATGTATGTGTGGCTTGTACGTTTGATAATGGGTTAAAGAATGCCCATAGTGTAATGAACCTCGTGGAACAATTTTTTGTTATTTGTTTTTATTTATGCCGTCTACGGTTGCTGTGTCTTCATTTTGTCGAAAAGCTTGAAACATGCAGATGGAAGCTTCAGACACTCTGTATTCTCAATCCGTGTTAAATTCTAAATCGATTTAGGCATGTCAGTACGTCCGTGGAAATGGTTTTGTTTTTGGGCTTAACCAACAGTCTCTTGGTCGGATGGACAGATTTTTACGTGGATCTACTCTTTCTTTTTATATAGTCATTAGCGTTCATTAGCGTAAGTTCTCAGAGCGTATAGTGATTACATTACGTTGGTTGCCTTGGTTGGAATGAATAAATAAACAATAGCTTGAAAGCTTGCAAAAGTATTGATATTGTTGCGCGCAGTTTGGTATCGAAATGGACTGGAATGGACCGAATGGAAGGACTCGCCTACAGTAGAAAACACCTCTGCTTTTCGAGTTTTCAGCTCGTTGCTCTCATAATTTGCAATAAATGAAATGACAAAGATTTCCTTTTATGTTCAATGCATATTCAATGAATGATCCTACAATCGTATAATACGGTAACCCTCCCTATAACAAGGTAGATTCGTTCCATGTTATATAAATTGGTCTTGTACGAGTTATTGAGGATATAAAAATGCAGGTTCTTTGGTCGTTGAATGACAGGGTTTTCTTGTTTTAGAAGAAATGCAGAAAACTGTATCCACAACTCCTTTCCTTTCGTTGTTTTAATCCTTATATTATTTATTGGAACTAAAACATAATCACATTTTCCGTGGAAACTCTTTTGGCGTATTGCACGAACACTGTCACAATTGTTCCACCATGTTATATGAATCTGTCTTATACGACCTGTGTTTTGTATATGGAATGTAAATCCCTCTTCATTATATATACAAAAATGACAAACAATCGAGCACCTACGTCCGATATTATAGATTATTGAAATTTGCATTTTCTTTGAGAACTTTTACCGAAGTGTGGTGTTGGCTACAAAAGATTCGGCTTTTGGTTTCCCTTTTTCGTCTAAACAACATAAACAAATGACAGTGGAACGTTTCATAGGGAAATACCTACAACTTCGATTATTTTCTCGGTCTATGACAGACGTTCGTTTACAAAAGTTTACTTAATGTCACATCACACGAGGAAAATTCATCGCTAATTGAAAACTTTGAATTTGTCTCAGTAGAACGTCTTACTCCAATGCGCAAAAAGCTTTTAATAGTGCATAGTAGGTAGAAAGATAGTCATGAAAATTTTTGTTTACATCGATTTTTTTCTTTTTTTTTGGGTTTTCCACTATGTGGTAGGTGCCAAAAAGAAATTAAGAAATTTTTATATTCCTATAAATATTTGTCTAAACTAATTTGTTTTTCACTATTTGATGTTACGTCGCTTCGAGTAAAATAAGGTAAAATTATTTATATTTTTTTCGAGAGAAACGTATTTACAAATTCATACATACTTTAACATTATTATTATTCTAAAGCATAAAAAGAAAAATTCTTTACACTTTTTTTCTATTTTTCGCAAATATATTCAGGAAGCTAATGACTTATTGTGAATTAGTGGAAAGTGTTTATATTTAAATAAAGGAAAAGTTTAAAAATAGTTGTTAATATGCGCAAAGACATAAAAAGCATCGTAGATGAAAATAAAAAATTATAGTTCAAAATTAGTTTTTGCAGCTTCCAGTTGCTAATGAGGCCACTGCTTGATTGAGGCGTTTCTTAACACTTTCGCGGACACTAAAAATTTCAGGGAGCTGCAAAAATAGACAGGCACTAGTTGTAATATCCAAAATCTGATTATACATATATTATAGGAGTAGTCAGAACGGAGAAAAATAAAAAAAATGAGAAAGTACTTAATGAATCAATTAGTCATTACTTTGAAATGTATATTAATTACCAAAACTTAAGGTTACATGAAACTAAACTAAATGAACAAAAGTTGGCTTTAAAATTTGAATTTTGTACCATCCACGTCATTTTGCATCACTCTGACAATGAATGCTATAGCATTCGCGTCCGCGAACGTGTTAAGTAGTTGCTTGGGAGATTTACTTAACCAGCCTTTAAAAGTCACTAAACATACAATAATATCGGAATGATTATGCCGCATAATAGTCTGCTACCGAATAAAAAAAAAAAAAAGCGTATATAATGCAAATTTTCTTCGATAGGTGTTTTATTATTTTATATAAGCGACAGACAGCGCATTTAATTTTCTCATTTGCCTACAGTTTAGTTATTTCGCTAATAACAACATTTATTACTTACTCACTTCGGGAAGCCTCTTATTTGTTTACAAGTCTCAGTTTATTTGTTTACCTCTTTCACACCCGTTGATATTAAAACATCACGTGTAAGTTTACAAGTTCGTTTATAGTTCGGTTATAAGAATCGCTCTTGCATTCTCTCAATTTTCTCAATTTCGCTCGCTCTCTCTCTCTTTCTCTCTCTAACTATATAAAATTATGTTGTGCAGATCTCTCTTATTATAGAGCTTTAAAGCTTTTTCAGAATTTTTTTTTTATTGATTGAATTTTTCTTAACAAAACAACCGGTCGTCTTTTGATAGTCATCGCAACACGTTCAAGTGATCGAGTTTACGAGTGACACAAACTGTTAATTACATAAAATAAAATGGAAAACAAATTTAAATGTATTTAACCGTTTAATAAATAGTGTAAAATTTATCTAAGCGAACTCAATTACAGATATACATATACATATATATATATATATATATATATATATATTATTTATTACATTACTAAAGACAAATAATTAAAAAAAAAGTTAGATAAAAAAAGAAAATGTGCAAATTAAAAAGTAAAATATCTAAATAGATAGATAGATAGATAGATAGATAGATAGCAAGGAGATTATATAAAAAATTCATACAAAATAATAGAAAACAAAACAAAAAGGAAAATACCTGTGTTTTATTTATAACTCTTCTCTATCTGCGTACGTACATAAACACTTCGGGAGATTAAGAAAGGCAATAAGTGAAAAGAAACGGGTGCCGTGTAAAATGGTTGGCAAGGTATTGACCATACGTGATTTAGAACAATTTAGCAGTCGCCGCAGTAGCGTTTATGTGGATCCAGAATGTGATAAATTCTTTGAGCTGCCGACTTTTATGGCGGTTAGTTCAAATGATATAACCACCAAATGTCAATGCTGGCAACTAAGTCCAGGTAAATTTGATAAAGAAGTCATTTGCATAAAGTTTATTTTTAGAAATTACTCAGGTTGTCGTTAGTTAGGGTTGACACAATTTCATCCAAAGCAAGCAAACTTGAATTGATTATCGGAACCTAACAGATAGATAGACAGATAGATATCTTCTTCTTTACATAGATGTGTGAGTGATAAGTATCGCATTCTATTTGTTTATTGGTATTTATTTCCTTTCTACTCCCTTCCTTCTTCTTCGCATATAAATAATGTAACTATTAATGTAAATATATATGTTATGGTGTGTATGCAATCGTCACTGTTCTATTGTGTTGCTGTCGTATATTTGAATTTATTCTACTATTTATGGATTTCATAATCGCATAGTGCACTATTACAACAACAACAACAACAACAACAACAACAACAACAACACATAATTGTTGCGCGAACGAAAATAATAATCTTCCACTTAAATGATGTAATCAAATAGATTGTAGAGCATACATGTGAGTGAACATGTCTAAAGCGTTTCCATTTTCTATCTCATTTTGAAACTTTGTGCAACCTATGATAATAAGTTTATTTGTATGCAAATTAGAAATTGCGCTATACAATACAAAATTATTATTAGGTCATATATGCAATAAATTGAAAATTAAACAATCATTTCCGAGACAACAAAACAAAAATGAAAAAGTAATCGCGCAAGAAAGGTGCACTACTCTTGCGGTAAATTTGTGACGCATGGAATCTAGGCTAACTTCACGCTTTCTGCCAAGAGTTTAGTGAAAAGTATCGCACAGAATGAGTGCGGATGTGTTTGTTGCATGCAATATCAGAGATTGTATCGAGTACTTATACCCTTTGCAATGTTCTGGGCGAGTTTTGTTGACTTAACTTATACGCCTATAAGGAAACGCAGATCAAGAATAAAAATCTGTGTAATCCGCTCATTAATGCAAAAAAACTAAAAATTGAACAACTAGGGGTGCAAATCGAAACCTCCCACTAAAATTGATTGCATAAAGCGTGCCTGACGCGTTCAATTTTCCCGATATTTCGGGTATGGATAACTTAGATATCGATGTTTAAAAGGTGTAAGTTAGAGTTCTTTACAACCTGTCGCTCTGTGTACATCAATGTCTAAAGAGATGGATGGAACTGCATGTTTGTGTGCTTTTAATCCGGAAATCTTCTAAAGCTTTCTAACAAGTATATTTTAAATGCAGTTAAATTTTATCGAAGAAACAGCAATTTAATTGCACACATATTGCACACACATTGACATATTGAGACCTCTTTCTAAAAATATTTGGGAAGTTCAGCAGATAGCAAATTAAAATTTGCATAAAGATATTTATCGGAATGATGCCAACATTCGATGCCCGCATAACGTTGATCGGCAAAAGTCAGTAACGAACCTCGCGGTTGCTGTGCACTTGTTGCTCTTACCCCAAACCTCTCAAACAGAGCTTATCATTAGCTTGTATTTAGTTAGAGTATGATAACCTTCTCTTAAGTCCGATCTCTTTGTAACGCTTCGTGGTTGACTCTCGTGATATTTTAGTTAATGATAAGTGCAAGCTTCGTAAGAATAGTGGCAGTGAGTGAAGCATGGGGAAAATGTGTGTGTTTGAAAACATTTTATCAATTGTGGAAAACAGAAAACGATATCAGCAAGTGTTGAGAATTTGACGATATCTGTATCGTTGACAAAAACGATGGCAAATACTTTTAGCTTAGTCTCCGTTCTCTCGTTCTATGGGAGTCGTTTTTCATGATGTTTGTTTGCCACACAACTTGCATTTCGCATACGGGTTAATAATCCTCTTTTCTTCCTCACCTCGTTTAAGATTTTCTGTATCTGCTTTTACTTATTTATTTATTATATTCTCTGTTTGCTCTTTGCACAATTATTACCATTTTTTGTTAATAACTTGTTTGCTCTTTGCACAATTGTTAACATGTTTTGTTATTGTTATTTTTACTTATTTTGCAAAGGTCTTGGCTTTCGGTAAAAAAGGGGTGCTTTAAGATTTTCAGTTATTTAACTACCATGAGCGCGAGGGGGACTTGAACTCGATTCTTATTCTCAAATTGTATCAATTAATCCTGGAATGTGTGTGTACATTGTTGGCCCAAAGTTTTTAAAAAATAGACGCATCGGTGACCAATTGATAAAGTGCATAAATTCTTAGTTGGCTTGAAAAGAACAACAATGCCACTAGCAATCGTGTTGGCTTAACCAAACGCAGTTCAGTCGCTTGTACCAACTCAAAACTGTAAAATTAGTCCCGAAGAGCAGACTTGCAAGATCAAGAGGTTAGACATACTTACTAGTAAAGCCATGCCTAAATAGAGTTCGTAAATATGGGATTTACTGCAAAATATCTGCTGGCAAATCGGACAAAAATTATAGCTTTCCGCTAGGAGTGACAGCGTTCTGTGTTTTAGGAAGAATTCACTAAAGGAATTTATCATAAACCAAGCTTTAAATACAACATAAACGAACGAGGCTCCTCTTTCGAGAACGAACCCGATGAGGCCCATTTTTGAGCACTTCGTTCTTTACCTCTGGCTGGAAATTGAATTTGTTAACAATATTGGAAATAGGGGGTAGAGTAAACTTTGAAGTAGTCAGCGTTGGCTTTTGCGAAGACCAACGCTCAAGTGTATTTCTAATTTCAGCCTTTTTTTACATATCGGTTTTTATATTTTAAATGCTTCTTCCGCTTTCTGACACCACCGAAACGCAGTGTATGTGTTAAGGGCGAAGGGGGTTTTGGGTGTTGCATAAAACCGTGACTATCTTTTAGATTTTATGCAGCATTATAAGTAATTGTCGTAATTCTCGTAAGGATCTTTGAACAGAACAAGTTGTTGGCAAACAAAAACCTTATTAGTGTGAGTCGGTACCCTTTCGAACAAAAGTAAAAAGCGGTTGAATCGTAGTTAGCGAAGTTTAAGGAGATTTGAACAGGACAAGTTCTCGGTCCCCTTTTGAACAAAGGTACCGTTGAATCGTTGCTGCCGATGAAAAGGATGATGTTGATATACTTGATAGCAAATGTTGACTGTACTTTTTCTCCTTCGCGTTCTTAATATTTTCTTAATATTTTCTTGCCCCATATGGCAAAATTCGCCCGACGAACATTCTGCAGCAGTGAATTGAAAAACATTTCTCCGTTTTTCAAATTAACACTGGGTCAACAATCGATGACTTGCACAGCGCTTTTATTGCTATAATAATGCTCTGAAAATAACTCCGTTTATAAATAGCCTCCAAGGAGCGGCAAGGGATTTTCCAGTAAATAATTGCCGCTAGCAATGGGTGATTATTTGAATAAAGTATTTCGTGCCATGCGGTTTATAACAAAAAAAATCGACGGCAAAAACATATACGGCCTCATCGTATGTACCGTCCTTCAATTTTTTTGGTGTGCAGTCTAAAGAAATGTCTAAGAATAGCATAGAAAAGTATTATAATTGTCGGAAGATTACTTTGGTTTATAAATATTGTCTATGAGGCCGTTCCTCCTTACGGCTTTAGAGTTTTGAAATGCAAATCGATCACAATCACTTTGCTTCCAATACATAGTAAAATACATTTTTTTGTTTTCTTTCAAAAGTGAATCTTTGTTTATTTGTAAACGGAAATCAGTTTTTGTCACTTTAAAATGCAATAAATCGTCGTAAAGTATGCCAATAAACTAATCGCTCATAATTACCCTCAATATATTGCAGTCTTTGAAATTTAATGATCGCCCAGTCAAAAAGCCATAGAATGAATGGGTTTTTCTGATCAATAATATCTCTTTCAAAATTTATGGAATATGATTTTTCTCCAATTTTAGGGTAAATGCCGCTCTGAGTATGCCTTAGAGCACAACAAAGTATTTTCACAATTGAAATTTTCCGCAAGACGTGATCTGAAGAAGTGGGGCGAGGGTTGCTTGCCTTTAAATAATTACATTAAGAAATCAAAATGAATTAATTTTTGGAATGGGAAAGAAATATTTTTGCCCCTCTGAAAGAGTAATTAGCTGATGGAGTCTGTTGGGGAATGACAAATGTTGACTGCATTTTTTCTCTTTCGCGTTCTTAATATTTTCTTGAATACTTGCTTTTAGAAATATTGTTTATTATTATTATTGATTTAGCTGCGCCAGTTTGCGCTTGTGCAGCATTTGAAACTGTCTAAGAATAACTAAGTGAACACACGATCTTATATTGCTTTTCATATTCACCATTAAGGGATGAGGGCAACCCGCAAGGAGTTTCCAGCGACCTCATGGAGTGTATAAATTCTCGGTCGGCATCAAATTCTGAACCGATGTCCGTCTCTCCGTCTGTCCGTCTGCGTAATGTGCGTGGGAAAAAAAACTGTACTGCCAAACCTTTAGAACTTCTTATGCGCAGGTCGATATTAAAAATGGACAGTGCTACAGGCCAATTTAAACTGAAAACATCTGTGCTTTCTGGGGTTTTCATTCATAAATTACACGAGACACAGGAGAAAAATTTTTCCTTGTCGTAAAAATCAAGCTATGAACTGACTTCAGGCGATTTCAAAATGGAAGTTCTTACGCGCAGGTTTGTATTGCAAATGGTCGAAATCGAATGCCCACAGCACGACGTAACCTCTGTTTGCGGAAACTCATTATTCATGTTCCAAGGTAGATAGCGCTAGAAATTTTCACATCTATTCTGTGGGATACAAACATGATAAAAATCGACTTTGCCCATTCAATAGAATAAAGTATCAAGGTCAATGTGGTGGGTACAAAAAATTCGGCTTAGCCGTACATAATTTTCTTACCTGCTATGTATAGGTTAGATTTTTCTCCGTTGGGGTTCAAGGTATGGGTAATATTCAAATTTGAGGTTTTTTTGCTTCCCCCTTTAATGTTCGTAAAGACTTCAATCTCAACTCTCTTACTAACTAATTAAATGTTAGACACTCATTAGAAAAACTTATGAACCCTTAATTTTCAAAAGGAAAAAGTTTTTAACGATTCATTATTAACTATGACTTGGAAGTTTTCTAAACAAATACATACATAATAAATGTACACCATATAAGTTTTTTCACAATCAAGAATCTCAAGAAAGTAGTTTTAACAGTGTGTCACGAAGTGTACAGAATGCTCTTCAAATTTTTTTTCACAAGTAAAGAAATAAAACAAAAGCTTTGAGAATAATTTCGTTAAAGGCTGTTAAGCTAAATAAATAGAATTAAAAATGACAAAGTAATGAATGCTTTCCATGGGGATTTCGTTGACTGCCACTTGACGAACAATTATTTAAAAAATGAAAAAAAAAAGGAAAGAATGTAGCACAGATTAAAAAAAAAGACTCGTACAACTATCACGCTGATAGCGGTCATTAATGATAACGAGCACGCATACAGTTTCAAGACAAACGTTTAATTAAATCGAAATCATGTGCTCGCTTAAAAACACAACACAGCACAATTTCCCAGGAATTGAAAATAAAACAATAGTGAATGGCTTGAAAAAAAGAAAAAAAAAAAACATATTGAAAAGCATTTTAAACATGTATTTAATAAGGTTTTCTGTTTCAGGCAAAGAACCAGCTCTGCGTACTTTTACTGAAATAAAACAATTATTGGATCAAGGAAAGAAGCGTGAAGTGAAAAATATATTACGCGAAAATTCTTGGCCCATTAATTCACCTATAAGATCACAGCTATGGCCCACTCTGTGCGCCCAACATCAAAGTAAACCACAAATGGTTGACGGTTTCTACTGGGAAATGGTGCATCAGGTGAGCAAATTTCGATTTATTTTTTATCATTTTTTCCTTTTCTTTGTTGTGTATGTAAAGCAATTAATAAAATTTTCTTAAAAATTATCTTAAAGGTTTTTGGCACTACTGAGTTATCGGAGAAACCAATCATGTTACCCGCCTTTGTTGATGCAACTCATTGCCTACCGTATCACTTAACTCGTACCGGCCGTTCGGTGGCAGATCGTATTGTTAATGTATTGGCTTATGATTGCCCCGACATTACGTACAGTCCAGTATTGTATCCCATTACTTCAATTCTGTTGCATTTTATGTCGGGTAAGTAATAAGATCAATAATAGTCAATGTAGAATCGCTATTGTGTAACATAGCCCACCATTAAATACCCTACATCACTTCGCTTAACAAAGTTATTCATTACACGGGTTTTTAAAATAAAGTCTTATATGGAAGGTAGTAGCGTTCGTCCTTAGGCCAGAACAGGTCAGCGCATCAAATTTTACCAAAATAGGTCAAAAATTGTGGCCTGTAGACGGACAGCGGGACAGACAAGCTTAGATCGATACATTAAGTTGTTCTGAAAGTTATTCTGCAACAATCGGTTTAAGAAAAGGTGGATTTATCTCAAGTTGTTCTGGATGCTGCATACATCCGCACTAACTTAGTATGTCGTTCTATCGCAGGGTATAAAAAAGAATTCAATGCCGAGTATAATTATAGCTTATAGGGAGTCAAATTTGTGTAGGAATATAATTTCAAATAGAGTATATTCTTACATCATACATGATATCATCTACGAAGTAATCTTCGTAATTTATATGCATACGAAAATATTTGCAGACATATGTACCGTAATTTATTAAACATTTATTCTTTCCAAAGACAGCTATGTGGGTAGCGATGGCGGACATTAAACAATTGCTTCTAAGCGAAATACAACTCTGCTCTTTTTATACTCTATTAGTGGTACGAAGGTATATTAACTTTGTGGGGATGTGTATAACAATCAGAAGGGCGCCTTGCAATATACCGATTGATTCAGAATCGCTTTCTGAAGCAGCTTAAGCTTGTACGTACGCCTGTCCTCTTGTATCCTTGTGTTCAACCTGCCAACCAGCCAAACCAAGTGTACCACATTTGTTACACTGATCTGTCCTGGCCCAAGAACCAGCGCTATTGAAAACGGTATGAATCGTACCAGTCTTGCAATCACTTTCCATATAACACCCTACTTTGAGAAGTCGTTATAGGACTGCCTCTATTAAACGAAGTGGTGTAGAGTATTTAATGGTGAGCCGTAGCCGCCCACAATAATGCTTTTCTTCGTTTGTTTTTTTTTTATTTTGCTTTAAGGGTTGTATCAGAACTATAATAAATTCAAACAAAGTGTGTTGACAATAGAGGCGAAAAAAAAAACGCTTTCTCAATAGAATTTTCATTTTGGACATTGTTCAAGGAAATAAATTTTCATTAGCTCCATAAGTTTGGCATGTCATGCTGTACTGTTTGTAGGACAAAATTTAATGGAATCTTTGCATAACATGCATATGTTTTGCATAGACATACTGTTTGACTATTAGATGATGGACGGTGACAAATTGCTGTATTAAAAAGAAAACTAAAATATAAAAGGAGGAAGGAAAATTTTCCGCCCCCAATGAAAATAACAAAACATTGAAGAAAAAACAAAAACTTTACTTAGGATCCCAGGCAGTCTAGCAAACGGATTTAATAGCAGCGAACTGACCTTATTGGACACAAGGCCTAGCTTTCGATTGTAATCAATGTTAATTGTCTTTACGTAATTGATGATGTTGTGTTTAGTTTTGGCATGTCCAACGCAAATTTCAAAATGTAGTTTAACATGTATTTTATTAAATAAAGATTTATTATTATATATGTTGAGCGGTCTTGATTGTACGCTTTGGTTTGTTCAAATCGAAAATTAAAATTATCAGCAAAACATTAATAAGAAAATAAAATAAATAAAGCAACAAATACAAACTTCAGAAAGGCCGAGCAAAAACGGTATACTAATTTTTTCATATTGCTTGCAGCACCCAACAATACGTATATAAAGAGAGAAAGAGAAGAGAAAGAGAAAGAAAGAGAGAGAGAGAGAAATTTGAAGGTAGTATTCACTTGTTAAAGCTGATATCATATCGCGCACATTTATTCTAGTTTCCTTTACACTGTTCAAATGGTCAAAGTCCTATCATATCATAAAATGAAAACCGAAGAGAAAGATAAACGATTTGCCTACGACCGAAAAGATCTGAGCCATCCGTTATGCGAAACCAAGTTCAGCAGGAGATGCCATCCAAAAAAATTTGTGGCCAATGTTTGCATTGATTTAACCACATTGTTGGCCCTTCCGAAATAGCAAGAATTTATTGAAGACTCTTAAATTCAGTACTTGCTTCCTTGCTGGAATTTCAAAGTAGGCATGAACATACAAGAAGTAAAAAGGAAGAGAAACTAAAGTATGCTCTTTACACATTACACATTATATATGTCACCGAAGGATGGAGGTATACTCATTTTGCCAAAACGTTTGCAACACGCAGAAGTTAGATTCGAAGATTCTTCGAAGTATCTACCTTCTTGATCAGTGTCAAAATCTGAATCAATCTAAGTTCGTTCGTTCTGTCGCCCGTCTGTGGTAAATCTACTCCTGGTTATAGGTTCACATGTTCTTAATCGGCATGGATCTGGATCGATTCAAGCGTGTCCGTCTATTCGTCTGTCCGTGTATGTCCGTACATACAAAGATATTCTTGACCGCAAAAATGAAGCTGTTGGCTTCAAGCTTTGGGAACTTCTTACGCGCAAGTTGATATCGAAAATGGAAAACTTCGTGAAAGGATACGCCCACAGGCCAGCTTAAACGGGGAACATCTTTGCTTTTTAGGCTTTTTACACGTAAACTTTTATTCATAAACTACAATAGACACACACAAATTTCCACAAAAATTAGAAAACTCAACCATGCCCACCTAATGTTATAAAGAATGAAAATTCACCTTATTTTGTTTTTTGAGACAATGTTGAGATAAAGGTGGTGGGTATAAAAGATTCGGCCACCTTTAAATACAATTTTCTTATTGGTTTTTTATTTATGTTGTGCTTGTCGAGGGCATTTTTTTGATAACGACACTTTTTATTATTATTTTTTTTATATCTGAAATTTCAATCTAATAATTGAAAATCAACTAACCCCTAGAAAAGGTGATAAGACTACTTACTATACTATTGAGTTCAACTCAACGGAGAAGGGGACAGCGTGATTTCTGAAACTCGCTCTATTCACCAGAAACGGTATATGTGTATGCACACGTACATATGTCAGTTCATTAAGAGACATTACCCCTGCATGTTTAAGTGCAATATTGCCCAAGAAATTAGTATCATAGTTGACATAGAAAGATTATCAATAACTATTCTGAAGCATAATCAATCAATCGTACAAACGAAATTACTTCAAGCCAAACGAGGTGTTAAAAACAAGACGAATCTTTGATGTACCTAACCTCAAATACATACATAAGGTTATTATTCTTGTCTGTGTTTGCATACAAATGCAATTTTCCAAAGTGCTTTCGTCAATAACTAGTTAATAGTCATATATAGAATGGCCTTATTTTCAATATCCTCCTCTGCCATCCATAATTCCTCATAAGAAAGTGTAAATATTTTTTATTTACTTATTTATTAGAAAGAAAAAAGTCTGCGTAAATCGCTATCAGTCGAGTTCAAACTAATCTACGAGTGAGTATATAAATCTTATAATAAAAGTTCTTTAAACTAAGCTAAGAATAGAAAAAGAAAAACATTAAAATAAACAAAAGTAAATAAAGTGGGAAAAAAGTATAAATAAACGCACGTTCACCGCACATAACAATCATGAAACCATATGCGCATGGGATAAAAACGGAGTATATGGGATCAGTGGAAAAAATCAAATTATTTGAAAAGTTAAGGAATGAGGAATATGTAGGTGCTCTTCGCTAGTATTGTTCGCAAATACAAGTGTGAACGCGAACAGCTGCGAAGAAACTGAAATATCCGAAATATCTCAAATTGATTTAACCGAAATTAATGAGTTAATGTTAACTTCGTTTAATGAAACTGTAAACTCAGCTGTTGAGCCGATGGCACATACAAGTTATATAAGCAAATTGTAAGATCTTCTTGTGAACACGTACAAGGAGGTCAATCATTTGAAACATATTCAAGAAGAGGTCTGGCCAATCTCAGGAATAATCTTTAGGTCGCGTAAACGCCGTCGAATTCCTTCGATCTCAGTTTAATGCAATCAACTCTGCCCGTCGCCCAATACCCTATAGGTTCCATGAGTTGCAAGCTATCTTTACTGGGTAGCTCATCTTCCGAATGGGGCCTATATACCATGCAGGATTGTTGGAATCATCAGCATGTGAATCTAAGCTCATTCGAATATTGGATTTACCAGCTTATTCCTTGCGAGGTATTTTAAACCTTGTCTCTTCTATGGGCTCTTACCTCATCTCCACTTTTTTCCATTATTTGCCCCTTTTACCCCTCGAACGATGTAAGCTTCATATTAAGCCGGGCATATCTCGCTAGTTTATTGCTCTTTCATCGAAACGAAGAGAGATTCTTCGGCCTCATTGTCCGATCTAAGACATCGAAGATTACGGCATATACAAGATCGTGAGCCGTTTTAGCCGCCTTCGTGCAACTGAACATCTATTTTTACTTGTCTAAAGGATGCTGCATTTAATGTAGAACTGGATTACAGTCAAAATTGACTTCAAAATTGTAAACACCCATCAATGCAGGGAGCTTCCGCTGATAATTTGCAGACTATTACAGATTTGGAAATTATTCGAAATATTCTCAAGTTCACACTGTAGCTTGTATGGTGCGATAAGAACAGATGTGCCGGGCACGCAGGCGAACGTGCCTGTCCAGAGCGGAGAGAAATTATTACCATTTTAATTGATCTGTTTAATGAAGCAAGTATTTCGGTTTCGCTTTCGTTTTCGATTCTTCCCCAATGGGTCTATTCTTATTTACTCTTTTCAAATTCCTCTTCTTCTACAAATTTGTTTTTTATTTGCCATTTATTGGTTACATCGCAATAAAGTATTTATTTACATTTCGTTATTAGCATTTGTATGCGGATTTTTAATTACACTTTAGTTATCACAGATGTTTAAGAAACGAAACTTATGAATAAAACAAGAGAAAGCGTTTAACGCAAGTTCAAGGGAGTTGGAAATTTCTTCCCCCCGTATACGTTATTGTAGTTATATTCCATGAACTTGAAATGTTTTACTTATTATGCATTAATAACATGTTTGTACATTTGTCACCCTTTGCATGAAGGGGGCAGGGTGAATGTGTTATCTCATTAGAATAACAAAAGAAAAAAAACTTTTCCTTCTCTACCGTTTTCATACAAAGTATTAAGCTAATCGGAGAGATTTGTAATCTGCATTATTAATGAATTTAAAAATAAGTTTTACTAACGGAACCGTCTACCATTGACTGTACAGAAGCTTAACTGTCATCATTGCATGCATAATCTATTTAAGAAGAAGAAATCGCAAGTCACTTCTAGGCTTTTTTATAAATAGGTTTTATTTTTAGTTAAATATATTATGCATATTGTAATTGTATATCTCTACCCCTTCTGCTGCTCCCCTTAATTCGCTTTGCTCTCTTAATCTTCAAATTAAAAAAAAACTAAACGAACATTGCACGACTTTATAACTTGATACATTAGTTAGACGTTAGATGATGAATAGAATAACTGAAGCTTGTTTAGTCATTAATATTAATCGGTCGTAATTAATTTGCAAAGAAAAAAAAAATTCCGAGAAATCGTAATTTAGAATTATATAAAACTTTTCAGATTCATTTAAATTTAAGCAAATTTTTATTAGATCCTCAATGTTATGCTAGAATGCATTCTCGCTTATGGTCGATTAATTTTTACGGTTAAAGATTACTTTAACCTCAGAACTCGTAATCGTTATTTCCATTTATTTACTTTATGCAAATAATTAACTTCTTCTCTTATCTCTCCCTCTCTCTGTATTAATTTAATTTATGTTTTTTTCTCAACTTTCATTGTAGCGTTTAAGTTCAAGAAAGTCAATGAATTTTTATAGATTACTAACGATCTTCTTAAAGTCCTTACGCCAACAAGCGATAGAATTAATATATGTCTTTGAAATCGTACAATATTTTGTTGCTTATTACGGCTGGCTCACAACATTATTTGAGTTCAAATACCACTGGTTGGCGAAAGTCCACTCATCTTAAATTCTTTTATAAGACAAGCAACGATCCGCTACACGATGACGCTGCGAACTTTGGCTTATAAATATTGGCATTATCCCATCAAGTATTAAATCGATATCTACTGTGGGTAATTATTGAAAATATCGTACATTTTTCGATGTTTCATGAAAGTGAAACGTATTTGTGATTAAACTTCCTTCCAAATTTGATCTTAAGAGGAAACACCATAACCAACCTAAAAATTGGATATTTTTTTTAAGATCATTTATTGATTGATAGTGCGGCAACCGTGCAGATATTATACTAAGTGTAAGTAAGGATAGGTAGATGATAGCTAAGATAAGTTAAGCTTAGTTTTTAAGCGCAACAATGAACACGAACGGACGAATAACGCAAGAAATACATTTCTTAAGACAACAAAAGTGGGATTAAAACGAGAACAATTCCGTACAATAGAGGAAAAGATGTGCCAATTGTCAGTTTGTAACTAGAACTAAAACTTCGAACAAGTAAAAACGTTCTATACCACTCTCTTGTCGCTTCATCTCTATCATAAAATCTCAAAAGTGGTGTTATTGCCCCAGAAAGGGGGTTTAAACTATTTTTGTTGAGAGAATAAGCCATCCATCCAGTTTTAATAAGAAGGCATAATGCGTAGTGAACACATTGGGAAGTGGAGCACATACTAGTGCAGAGCTACTTATATATCATTGGCAAGTGTCACTCACGGCTCATGACTTTTGTCATACTGTGCCCGTTTTTCAGTTCAATTCCATCGATTTTTCTTGCCAATGTTTCCTTGTGGCGCCTTCGTTTGATAACAGCAGCTTATTAGGCATCCCACCTAGCTAACCTTTACAAAGAGAGACGCCAAGTGCCCATTCAGCTTCTTCGTCGACATCAATGGTTTGTCTAGTCTTCATACATCAAGGTTACTTGCGCGATGCACATCCATTCCATCATTACCCAACAGCGCTACCCTTTAGTGCGTTTCGATTAGCATTAATGATTCTTTTGGCACCAGAAGTTCAAAAGTCCAAAAAGTAAAGCTCCAGAAAACTCGATATTCTCGGAGCGACAACAAACAGAGCTGTGTAAAAGTAGAGGATGTTACAGTGAGATTTAGAACTTCTAGCTTTTCTCAGCATCATATAGCACGCCCTCAGCATTCAAATATATTTACAACAAATTCGAAAGCCGAAATCGACCTAGTGATGTCTGCATATTTCTATTACAGTTCTGTCACATTTTTGATAAAATGCAACCTTGTCATAAACTTTGATAACTGAAATACTCATCACCATCATCCGTGATCTTTTGCCTTTTATCGGGTAGTTTGCCGATACCTTCACCTGTGAACACATCGTGGTTCCAATGTGACATAGCAATAGACCCATTTTCGTCCATCTGTAACTTTGCAGACCTATTAATATGCGAAATATAACCAGAAAAAGATAGGTGTCCCCAAGTTACCTCAAATCTCGCGAATCATTTTCTACGTATTTCATAGCTTACTGCGTTCTCATTCCAAGGCAGCATAAGCTGTATTTTGTCCACTTTACTGTGAAGACATGCAATGCCGTATATAACATTCATCTCTTCACACTTTAATACGTAGCTTATACCCCCATGGAAACTTGTTTTGTACCAGCAACAATATCCAAGTTACTTATATGCAAAATTTCGGGCAAATTGAGCCTGTCACATACGTTTTATGGAGTAACCGACTTCAAGTGGCAACACCTATTTGTGCATGGATTCCACTATAAATACCATAAAATTGACAAACTTATTAAAGGAAACCTAAAATAAACTCGCATTTAATTGAATTGAATTTGACAAAATGTTTTTACGCCTAAAACTTGATTATGACGAATCGTAATGAATTTGTTTTTGCGACTGAAGATTGCGTAAAGTGAACTGCTTGCCAAAATATGCCTATTTATCTAAATGAAGATCAAACAAACAACAAAATAGTGTTTGGCAACAGGCGACCTTCTTATAAATTTGTGGTCAAGTTTAGACGTGAAAATACGGTTTGATTTCACTTTTCTAACACTTTAGATAATCCCAAAAGAATAGATCGATACGCAGGAAGAAAGCGATTTAGCATCCGAGTCATCCGCTTCGTTTGGATGAATGTGTGGCATTGAGAGCCATTGCAATGATGCCATTAGAACACTCTCTGATCTGAAGAGGTTGTTGGACACGTTGACGCTCCTTTTGAAATCATTGCAATTTTTCTTTTTTTTTTTTGTTTTACAATACTAAGAATCTAGGACTGCTATAGCACGCGCAATGGACGTCCATAGACGTCATTTATGTCAACGGGTTAATGCTTTAATGAAAGCTGGTAGGCTCTGTGGCCAAAGAAATCATTTGAAACTGAAACATATTATCGTTTACAACCTTCTTAGTAGTCAAGTTCAAATTAGAAATTATTCTAATGTGAACACTTAAAGGTGTTTTGTTTTGTTTTTTTTTTGTTTTTTTTTTGATGCAAAACAACCTCTAGAAATAGTAGAAATCTGGCAAAAAAAAATGTAGCCAAACATTCTTAAAAGATTGGAGGTCAAATAAATACGATCGTATCGCGTAAATGGCTTTATGGTCGCCATTCAGCATACGTACGGGAAATTATTTGCAACAAAGCACGAAAACAACGCCTGTTCCCAGAGATGTAAAGAAAATGTAAAATATGCAAACTGATGTGATCGAAGTTGAGGCGCGTGATAGACAATTATAGTGCATAGAGAATGACGTTTGCAAATGCATCGAATATATCATCAAGAATTTTTCTACTTTATATCGTTTGTTGTGTACTGTCTTCTCTAATAATACAAATTAGGTACGATTATGGGATGACGTGTATATGTACAGAGAAAACAAAAAACAAAAATAAAATAAAAAAAGGGCATTGCTTTGGAGCCACAGATTTTTGATCTCGTCGCCAATGCTAGCGATTGGACGATATTCATTCACCATCTTTCAGAGTTAAGGAAGGAAGCATCATAAAGAATGCAGTGCAAAAGAAACTGTCATTATTGCCTTCGGCGACTTTCCGTATTTCTACAGAGAAATTAGGGGAAAGGTTTCTTATTTTTTCAAGAACACCTGTTTTTCATATCATCCTTTCTCTATGGGGCCTTCTTATCATTAATAGATTACTGTGGACTTAGAATGAAGGAAGGCACTGAGAGTTTGGCACTAGGCCGAACCAAAATATCTGATCATTTACAGGGGAAGAGAGCAATACTTGCTGATCCTGGAAGGGTGGAAAATCCAAACAGAAGCGTAGCTATAAGCTGTGTCAAGTGTTACAACTCGCTTTACACATCCTTCAAGGATCTATGGGGTTTCTCTTTTTAACTCTCCGCGTGTCGCCCTCCTCGCAGCTGAGAACGGACTCTTGATGCTTTTATCGTTGGTCGTGGTCATTTGAAAATCACGGGCACATTAAATGTTGATGTCTCTGTGCAGACCGCACGTCATGACCTCGTGTTTGTACAAACCCTCTGTGCGGAATGTATATAATATGCTTAGATGGGTCTTGGGACGACTATAAACCGCGAAGGACCCAAGATATAACATTTTGCCCGGTCAGCCGTGATTGGAAGTTGAGCGTATTCAAATGACTGAGTAAAGGCCATAAATTATTTGTAGTCACAATATAAGCAAAGTACACCATCTATACGCACTCTGTATCTTTTGCGCTGCTATATGTCAAAAATTGACATTTTCAAGATCATAGAAAATTGCAGTAGAAAGCAGTACTTGGGTAATTCGTTTTTTTTTTTTCTTTTAGGATCGTCGATATATTATGCAGTTTTCAACTGTTGTTTCCCCCTCAATGTAAACCATGTATTTAAGCCTGTTATGATCCTCTCCTTAGTTATATAGAACTGTTAACTTTAGTGTCCATTTATTAAATTAATTTTTTTCTTCTTTCATTTTAGAAGAAGAAGCCTATCATTGCTTGGCGGCTTTGGTTGGCAGTAAAGAGAAAGTATTTATAAACCAAACCAAATTATTGCATGAAGTTACTTGGAAGACAGTTATGCAAATAGCCAAAAAACATCAGGTAAACTAACTGCTAACTAAAGCATTTAATTCCTTATGATTTTTGCGATTTTATTTAATTTGTTCTTTATTTTGTAGAAAAACTCTGTTTCATATTTTCAACGTTTATGTCCGGGTGTCAAATTGGAGCGTGTTTTCATGGATTGGTGCTGGTGGATATTGGCGGGCTTACCGTTTCAGCATTTGGTTCGCATAATGGATTGTTACTTTCATGAGGGCATTAAAGTTTTGTATCGCATCGCTTTGGTCACTATTAATTTATTTCATAAAGAATGCCAATCGAACAATGAATGGAATCCCGATAATATTAAAAATGACATCGCCAATGCATTAATTAAGTTTTGTAAAAAGATGCCAGTATCACCGGCTAAACTATTACATGCCGCTTTTAGTATTAGAGGATTGAGGTAAATTATTTCAACTTTTTCCATTAAAAATAGTCACAGCTGACAAGCGCGGGATAGAAATTTGTATTTCTTTTAATCTTTTTTACAACGAACTTCAAAGTATGTTTTTTCATTTTCACTTGCTTAGCTTGCTTGAAGTCAGTTTAGGACATTTGGATTAATTTCTCATAAATTAATACTTCAAAGTAGGCACTCTGCCTATGAACATAACAATCGACCAAGTTACATTTTGTGTCATTTGTGATATACTTCGTTATTAATTCACAATCTTTTCATCAAAATCGGCCTATTACTGATTGCTTTAAAGATTGCAATTATCAAGAAAAAAAATAAATAAATAAGTAAAAACATTACAGAGGGCCAAGACCAACGCCACCCTTCTGCAGTTAGTCATATTACCGTTTTCAAATAAAAGCATTATACTGGAAGGGTTCGAAAAAGCGGCCAAAAAATTAGGGCCTGCAGGTTGAACACAAGAAAACAACAAGGACAGACGAACAGACTAGCTTAAAATGATCTTCTGAATGAATCCATATAATAAAAGGTGGATCTATCTCAAGTCGTTCTTGTTGTTACATGCATCCGCACAAACTTAATATAATTTTGTGCTATAAATGACGTAGGCTACAACTATATTTCATGTTTGTTGGGACTTGTGAGAGAACTCAAGTTTTCTCGAATTTGAGGAATCAAAGCACAAAGCTGCATACTTTGCTTTTATATTGAGACCAGGTGTCTATGTTGTCATAAAAACTGAGAGCGGGTCCAAAGAGCGTTCATTAGAATGCTGAAAATTCAAGTTTGGGATGAAAATGCTTCTTCGCCGAGCATATGTTTTATTTTTGTATAATAAATTCTCGTTCTTTTTGCTTTCTCTTGATTTACTTCCAGTTCCACATATATTTCTAGAATATTCATAAAGACTGAAATGTTATTAAAAAGCCGTTCCGTTTTAAATAGCGGTAACAAGCAATTAGTTAAATCGCGTTCCAGCGACAATCTACCAACAAGTCAATCGCAGGTTAATATACAAATGATGTCACACACTTTAACCATACGAGAGGTGAGTTTTCAAAATTTTATGATAAATATATGGTTAGAAAGGATTTAAATAATATCAGAAAAATTTGAAAGCTTTTGGAATTTTAAAAGCCTAAGTAGTTCCAATAAATTGCTTAATTAAGGTAAAAGTTTAGCGTATGTTGCACTTGTAAAGATTTTGTTAAGCAGAAAAGTAGATTTTCTTTCTTATTAGTTTTTTTCCCTTATTATTTTATTTCTTATTTTTATAATTAATTTTCCAAGCAATTTTAATGCACACAAATATTTGAATGAGTTACAATTAAGGCAACATATTGCTGATCCCGGATTAAATCGGGAAATTACTTGAACGATATCCGTGGTCGGGTATGATTCATCGGTCATTATTCAAAACTTTACAAAAACAAAATTGATATTGGTACAATTCTATATTAACTATTGCTCCGAGAAAAGCTCTGACAAGAAAATGTGCTATTTTCTCTTAAGATTAGTCACCGGTCACAGTGCCAAGATACGGCTGGCAATCTTTCTTAGTTTTCGTCGTAATTTTTATGAATAAATACCGTATAAATATTCTTTTTAGTAACATTCAATGCAGTAAAATTCTTATCAACCATATATATATGTATATGAATTTATGAATCGATATTTATTTAAGAATAGAAATTTAAGATCGGAATTTTTACAAGATTGTAATTGTGATTGGGGAGGCTGTGTGGGGTTGCGTCAGTATCTATGACCCTAGGTCAGTTAAGGATAAGTACGCTTTCTGCTCTAAAGCTTCTTCCGGCAATTAATCTATTATATTCTTTTGCCGGTTATGCTCTTGCAATAGGCAGAAAGGGGTAAAGCATACAATTTTAGCTTTTTCCTTGCCATGCCAGATAGGCATTTAAGCCCATGTCCATTTGTTAATGAGAGATAAGGCTGGCGATTAAATGCACCCATAATACATATATATATATATATTATATTAATAAATTTAAAATATTTTTTATAGCTTTTTAGCCCCTATATAAGCCTGTTAGTTAATCTACCTGTTATTCCTTACTTCTACATCGTAAGAGTTGGAAAAGAATATGACCCTAGGTCAGTTAAGGATAAGTACGCTTTCTGCTCTAAAGCTTCGTCCGCCACTTAATCTATTATATTCTTTTGCCGGTTATGCTCTCGCAATAGGCAGAAAGGAGTAAAGCATACAATTTTAGCTTTTTCCTTGCCATGCCAGATAGGCATTTAAGCCCATGTCCATTTGTTAATGAGAGATAAGGCTGGCGATTAAATGCACCCATAATACATATATATATAGATAACACAGAAATATTAATAAATTTAAAATATTTTTTATAGCTTTTTAGCCCATATATAAGCCTGTTAGTTAATCTACCTGTTATTCCTTACTTCCACATCGTAAGAGTTGGAAAAGAATATAATTTTTATTTTGTTACACGAAGCTTTAATTGAATCTCAAGATTCTGGTTTATTATGTTGAATCATCCACAATAGCCAGTAGATAAGAAGCACCCAGAAGCCGGAAATGTCCAAGTTATGTTACACTACAGCCATGTTTCAGAAACGTTCCAGTTCAAAGCCGGATAGAAATATAGCAAATAACCCTTTCAACCTTGCTGCATTGTATAAAATTGTGTAAAAAGGAGATGGAATGTACTTTTCTAGGTAACAATTAAAAATTTTGCCAGACGTATTGTTAGGTACGGACATACATCAATTCTGACGAAACTAAAAAAGAGCGAGCAGCGATCATCTCTGGTCATCACAGCTTCGGTCAATAAGTCAAGAGACTGGACATTTCGTTTTCTAAACGCATATAAGTAATCCAGTCTATTGACCTAACGATGATCCTGATAGAATATTCCTTTAATGTTTTTGGCCATGCCGGTGGCACTGGCGGAAAAAGTATCCTTGCATTTATTAAATACTGAGGTGCATTAATCTTATACAACTTAGGGTCAAATATATGCTAACAGTATACCGACAATGTATTAATCGGTTATCACGCCTGTAAGCCTTCACTTGTTATTTGGTATTGAGGTACGTCAAACCAGTGACTATTTTGTTCTGTAAGCTCCCATCGTTTTGCAAAACTTACTGTTCGCGATGATTGGAAAAACTGGTATTGAAGAGTTTAACCAAAATAAAGGCGATGCCAGGGAACTTCTGTGGCCGGTCGTAAAAGGGCTAAGTAATGCAACAGAGCTGTGACCATTAAAAATACGCTTCTGTTATCCAATCGAGTTGAATGATAGGCGCCTAAGATTCGCCTGAAGCAGTTCCGCTTTCTTTTTATTTATTTTTTATTTTATATATTTGTTTTGATTTTTATTGATGCTTTTAAACAAGTTTTTCTGTTTTAATCTGTTTTATTCATTTTTTTTTTTTTTTAATATCATTCTCTTCTTATATTTCTTAGCTTTTCTATGTAAGTTAGCTGTTGGTTGTCTAGTAGTTGTTTAGTAACTAATACAATCGTACATATATTTCTCTTGAAATAGTTTTTCTAAATTTATAATTTATGTATGTAGTCATTTTCATTTCACATGTTTTGCTATTGTATTTAAAATGAAAAACTCACAGTTGACTTTTTTTTTTTTTTCTTTATCTTGTTTCTTTCGGTATTTTTCTGTAATTATGTTTTCTTGGTATATTCATGTTCACATCTATGTATGTATGCGTGTGTGTATGTGTTTATATATGCGGTTATATATATATATATATACATGTATATATTCTTTGTGCGTGTGTGCGTACGTCTTTTCATATAATCATTATGTACAACAACAAAAACATTTAGAGAGTGATGCACACTGAGACCTGTCGGAATATGGTATGAGACGTTGTTGCTATTGTTATTACTAATGTTTTTAATAACAAAATTAAAACAATAAAAAAAAAAAAAACAAATTGCTTTTAGTTATTTGAATTTTTCTTTTAATTGACCTTAAAAGTTAACATTTGCTATTTTTCCCACTTTTTTAATTCGAAATTGTGTTTGATTTTTATATTTACATTATATTTATGCATATGTATATATGTGTATATATACCATTATTAATAATATAATAAATATAATAAATAAATAAAATTCTAATGTACTTACTTACAAATATATAAATTTCTTTCTCTTTTTTCTCCCCTCTCGAAAATGCTGCCTTTGCTTTCCTTCTATTATAAAAACAAAATGATACCTAATATGCAAAATATTGCTTTTCTAAATTGTTACTTAAAAACTGCTTCTTTTTTTATCAATATATCTCTCTATATATATACATTTTTTGTTTATTTTGATTTCATTTATTTATTTACACATCTGTAAAATGTTTTTTTTTTTTTGTTTAATTCAAAATTGAAATTGTTTATTATGTTATTATTGTTAGGGACAAAAATCACCAGGGCCCCGTGCTATAGCTATGGGCTCTTATCCAATACATAATTTGAAAAGTCAAATTTGTTCTTGCGAAGAATCTGTAAGTGCCTTCTATAAGATGTTTCTTCCTGCCAACGTAGAATATGCAAAGAACATAAACATTTATTTTCGCAGAGTTTTGTTTTTTTATTTCACTATAGATATAACTCGCTTTTCTTTTAATTTATCATTAATTTTCAGAATTTCCCCCCATTTTTGTTTTGCTAGATTGAACGCTTTTCCCAACTTCATTGACTTCTCATGATTTTATTGTAAATATCGGACGAAGAAGGAGAATTGCTGCTTTCGCCCTAGTGCGAACATAACCTCACTTTTCACTGCCAATTTTAAGGCTACAATTGCAGATACATAAGCCACTACGTCTATTATAGATTTAAAACAAGTAAAAGCACTATAATGGTCCATGCCCTACCATAAAATATCCTACGCCACCCTATAGTTATTTATATAATAACTTCTCAAAATAAGGCGTCATATGGTCGAAAAAATATGCTCGTCCTTGGGCCACAACATGTCAGTGTTGATCGAACACAAGGAAACAAGGTGGGCAGACGGATAGACAGACTTAAATCTCAAGTCCTCGTATATGATGCATACATCCGCACACACTTACTGGCCTGGTATCACAAATTTTGTAGAGTATAATAATTAATGAAAATAAAGTGAGGCCCATATCTAGCTTGCAAATTAACTATATGTTCTTGGACATACATGTCCCATGAATTTCTTTGGATAGTGTAAATTACTTCAATTTTTGTATAACAATTTGTCACTTTGCTTTCAAGTAATTCGTTCCATCTTTCTAAACGTTAATCGTGACAGTTTTCACTCAGCCCTTATGATGTCTAGAAGTAAACATTAAAATCAAATTTTGATATTTCGTATTAATCAGAAATTACTGCATATAAGGGACATTTTCACTCATCCACTCGTAACCATGTAGCCTACTTATGTCACAACACGAATCAAAGCGGGCTTAATACGGCAACAAACCCGATTCTTTGCCGGCTAAAGTTTCACTTTCGAAAGCATTCTCCCTGCCATCCCTTCCAAAAAAAAAAAAAAAAATGAACCAAATTTTTTCCGAAAGAAAGCTAGTCCCCTTGACTGTTGCGATATTGTTCAAAATCCCCCAATTCTGGATAGTAGATAGTAGTAGTAAAATACAAAATTCATAAAAATCAGTTTTATTCCCTCTTCTAGTCGCAACATAATGTTTCGTGCTCCAAAAAATTTCCCGCTGATCTTATTACCAAGCCATTCGCCTCATCAAAATCGAACTTACCTAATCGATGGACCTCCAAAGCTATCTGCCCTCCTTGGCTTATTGGCGTTTAAGTAAAACAATCATTTTTTATAAGCTGCCCAGTTCCATAAATATGTAGTTTGTAAAGTACCCTACCGTATGTGAGCAATTCTTTGCACTGATTGGAAAATATCCAACAGGGGCCATCTTAAGTTAGGTTCCTTAAGCTTAATTATATTATATTACGATACCTGGATAGCGTCGATTATTGTTTTACATAAAAAAGTATTTGCCTTTCCGTGATTATTCAAAATATTTTTTTGAAATTTTTTTTTTGCAATATTTTAGAAAATTTTCGATAATGAATTTAATTTAAAACCCATAGCTATATTAGTTGCCATTGTTTTTCATTTTCGTATCTGCCTTTATAAAAACTTATGCGATTATTTAAATCAAACTCTCGTGTACCTTACCAAACTCAAGGGCGATTAATTCGTTCACATTGAATACTGAAAATTAATAAATAAATTATCTCAGGAGTACCTATGACCTATAACTGACACGTATGGCTGATATTGTTTATGAGAAGATTGCTTCTAGCAGCATTCTTAACCAGCATTTTTTTTTATCTTCTTCTTTTGTTGTAAATCTGCAACTGGTTTTTAAGTCAGAAGCTCATACGATTGTATAGGGGTTTGACCCATTCTTTAATCGTAGACGCATAAAGCGGAATATATATGTGAACAAAATGTAAAAATTTTTCTATTAGCGGTGACAGAAAAAGAGACAAATCCATTGAATCTTTCAATAACAACATCAACTCAAAATCAACTCACTCCGAGGAGCGTGTATTTGCCAGGCACGTACATATGAAACCGGAATTGTTTATATGAAGATGATAAAAAATATCCTATTCAAAGTATTGCCCCGCACTAGCTATACATTTCATTTTCCCCACTTGTTTGACGATTTGACGATTTGTGCTACTCGGCAAGTGCGTGTTCCATCTATGAAAATAAATTGTAATCGAGAGGATTCGGATTTGATGAGTAAGCGGCTAGCACATTCCACTGGAGTGCTTTCTATCGTGAACCGGTTTCGTCATATGGACAGATGAGCGTATGTCATGTAAAAAATAATTTTTTGTTTTCCTTTTTATGACCTTTCGCTCGCCCTTTGAACAACGCATTGTTCGATTCTATTAGGTTTTGTTGGTAGCATTTGGTGTTAATCAGTTTTTAGCAGCCAGTCGCCTTGTCGGAATGCTTCGCGTTCACAGTTCGATATGGAAGGTACGCCTGCACCTATCCACGATTTTTTACGTGTGAAGTTCCATCCGCCTTTCCATCTTTCATTCTCATTCTCAGCTACGAGACGTTTTTGCATCGAATAACAAAAATGTCCAGTTTTTTGTCAAATGGAGGGCGAACGCTGCTGCCGATGAATGATCTCTTTTTGGCAAAAAACTTTTCTCTATTAGAAAAACTATTTTTGCGTTGCGATATGTGTTGCTCTTACGATTCCTTATTGTCGATAGATGTTTAAGAAAAAAGGCCCGTATACCCTCTACACATGGCATAGAAGGTAAATTCCGGTTTCATGTTTACATACCTGGTATATGCTTCAAATCTGGTTTTGTTTCGGTCATTTAACAAAGTTTGAATTTGAGGTAGTACCCTCCCTCACAGACATATATGGATAACAAAAACGTTGCTCAATTTTAAGTTTGCAGCTATAAAACCCTAATTAATTTCTTAACATTTTTTTCTCTCTAAGTTCGCATGTTCGATAATTTTATTTTACGTTTAAGAATATGTTTGCAAACGTTTTTTGAGTTGCTTTTTTTTTTTAATTTATGATTAACATCATAAACTTTTTGCAATAAATTTTGAAATAAAAAGGTTTTGAATTCTTAACAGCTCTTTACTCTATGGTCTTGGCTACCTGTTCGTATTACTATGTACCAGGTAATAAGCTATTGAAGCCGCAAAAACCGCATACTTTTCAAAACGATTAAATGAATCTTTGATTTTTAGCCAGTTTTATTGTATACAACCGAAGAACATGGTTGCTCGTTGACAACTTTCTATGTAAGAGTTGAACAACATGAGCCAACGTTGATGATGATTAAAACGTGCAATAATGAGGTAAAGTCTTAGTGAAATTTTAGTTGTAATAAATATTTTTGTAAACTGTGATGAAATTGAAGGTATTTGGGGCTTATTGTTCTTCACGTTGGTTTGAGCGTAATATCAAGGACGATAAGGGACAACGTCAAGCTTATTTCGGTACCGGTGAGACATTTTTATTCTCCTTGTATCCAGAGCGGGCTAAATACCCTTGGGTGGGTATAGCGGCCGACAAAGATTTGGGACATTCTTCTGAGCTATTTATGGCGGCAGACGCTAAAATGATAACCATAGGAGGAGGGTAAAATAATTCAACTGATTTCTCCTAAATATTTTGTTCAAATTTTTGTTCCATTCTAGTGAAGGGCAAGCAATATGGATGGATGAGAATATACGTTTCGGTAAAACCGATAGCTGCAAGACTTTTAACAATCCGCCCTTGTGTCCTTCCGGAGATTTTGAGATACGCGTTTTAGAAGTGTATGGCTTTGTCGGTGCCTAAGACAAAAAAAGCTGAAAATCTACAATTTGCTTTTATTAAAGAAGAGAAGAGGAAGAATAATACAGAAATGGAATGAAAATGTCAATGTCTACCGTTGTATTAATTGTAAAAAAACGAAAAAAATTCCCCAAGAAGGCTCATATTCAAAATAAAAAAAAATTAGTGGAATGAAAAGAAATTCGAAAAGCAGTCATCAAGCTTTCACTAAATTCAAGAAAGTAAAAAAATACTCTATGCGTTTAAAATGCGAAAAGAGCAGACAAAAAAAAAAAAAAACAAAAATCATCAAACATATAAACGAGAGAAAAATATGAAAACAAAATTGAAATTATTATGATATGCATATTAAAAAATATATTATATATATTAAAATATATATAACGGTAAGAAATTTTCATGTTATACGGTGTGAAATCAAATATTTTGTTTTAAGTTTAATTTTGATTTGATTTGATTTAATTTTTTTTTTGTTCTTAATTTTTCTTGTTATTGTTTTCTTTGTTTATTATCTATCGTTTAGATGTAAAATTTTTTTTTTATTCAATTAAAAAAGGGACTGATTTAAATAATTTAAAGTGGAAAGTTGTTTTTTTTTTGTTATATAGTTTTTCCTTAAGAAAAAACTAAAAGAAAAAGAGAAATTATTATACTGATAAGGAATAAAAAGATTATTTATGTTTAATTTTTGAATAAAAAAAAGCTCAATTTTTTGGAGCAATTTATGTAGGTATTGTACGAGAAACGATTTTTATTAACATACATATATAGAATTAAACATTTAAAAAGGGAAAAGCAAACATCATATGAATTCAATAAAAAAGTAAATGTAATATTTTTAATTTAATCTTCTAAATGTGTATAAATGTGACAAAAGAGAATACTTCTAGAGTTTACTAATAATGTTGTAGAAATAATTGTATAATTAACTTAAAAAGTTTTCTTACAAATAATTGAATGTAATTTTTTTTTTGCTCTTTTCAATGTTGTTTTATAATATTAATAGCTGTTTGATTGTACATTTACAAAAAAAAACAAAAAAAGAAGGAAAACGATTAAATTTATATTTATTGTTAAATTCTAAATTCGTGAAAGCCTTGAAAAGGATTAATGAAGTTTCACATCAAATTTTTTTTTTCTCATAATTTTTCCTCTCTTGTTTTTGTAAATTATAAAATCGATCTCATTTGTGTATATATTTATTAACTTAGAACAAAACAAATTCATCCGAATTTGTTAAGCAAATAATTTAAAATAAAACCTCAATGTAAATTCATACCTGAACAAAATCAAATGTAAAAACATTTCCTTTTTTTTTCTTTACTTCATTTACGTCTTCTTCTTCTTCGTCTTCTTTAAGTAGCAATTTTATACTCAATATTATTTTAAAAAAATGCTCGATTAGCTTATCGTAAAAGATAAAGCAAAGAGAGATTATTATAAAAACGATTATTAACAATTTGGATGTTTATTAATTGTGGTCTCCAATGAGTTTATATATTCTTTGGATCCCGCCGGTCTTATTATCGACATTAAAATTGATTCTATATCGATGGCAAATACCACGTTCGCAGAGATCATTAGATCTATAAAAGTTGTTTATGCAAGTCAATGGGTTTCGGAAATTATATTCCTTTCACTACACTAAATAGTGAACAAAGATGGATTAGACCACAGTGAAAGTAAAGCGTAGAGAGTCAAACCAAGTAACACTACCCTACAATTAGTCCTATAACGGCTTCTTCAAATAAGGTGTTAAATAAGAAGTGGTCAAAAAATGGGCCGATCTGGGCCAAAAAGACGCCAGTGTACGAAATTTCATCAAAATATCTCAATAATTACGGCGTGTGAGTTGAACACAGAAAAACGGACCGACAGACAGTAAACAGAATTGCTTTCTGAATCAATTGGTAAAACAAAAAAAGGCTCTATCTCAAGTTCTTCTGTGTGTTGCATACATCCGCACAATAATTATAATATTTCGTAGGTGTGGCGGAATTCCTCCTCTTTTATGTAGCTGCCTTATGATCTGTTGTAATTTATCGCTAATGAGCAAAAACAAAAATCAGGTTTGTAACTTCTTTTCTAAACAGAGCTGTTACCACTTAATGTGGGAGTACAGGCGAACGCTTCGATCAATTTAGCCCGTTTTCAATACTCATTTACCTGCAAGAAATTTGTTTTATAAATTTGATGCTGGTACCTTAATGCTTGCAACCGGCAAACTCTTTGCAATAGGCGGACGGACGAACAGACAGGCAAGCCTAGATCATTTGAGAACTTATTAATTATCCAGAACACATACACGTGATAACAATTGGCGGTTTTGCAATTTAATATACTGCTATAATTCGATGATAGATAAAACAATGGCAACGAAGGAATGTGGTTATGAAATAAAAGCATTGTTGAAAATAGTTACTTTGGTGCCTTTTACATTTTTTCAAACCATTAAAATACTGACCACTTTTTCGGCAACATTGCGCCACCGACAAAAATAGGGATTATTCTGTTGCTGTTCTTATGGTTCGATATCGAGTAAACTCGATCGTATATTTGAATATGTTACTTGAGAGCAGTCTTTTTACTCGATAGTAAGATATATCCATACTTCATCCTCTCCCCACTCATTGCAGCGAGTCCATAATCCACAGCTGCAGAACTTACCCGATATCGAGAATCATTAATCGGCATCTGATGCGTATTATCGCTTGTAAAGTAATACAATACAATTCGAATTGCGTTGTGTTGCGTTGTATACAATAATCGCGTCATAGAGAGATTGGTTGTTATATTTTCCACTTCCTTGCAATTCACTGCGCGGATAAAAGACTAGAGAAGCATTCCCGTTTTAAAGTAGAAATTTTCAACTTGTTTGGCTCTGTTATAAAACCCAGAATATTAGAAAATTTTTAATTAGATAGAAGTGTATTATCTGCATGTTAGATGATAAATATTTGCTGTTGGCGTGTTGTTCAGCTCATATAAGTTGTTCTTTGCTTGCCTTGCAAAGAGCAAGGAAAGAAGGTTAGCACGTTGAGTCAATTTTAAACACTTGAGCATCATTCTCTTATAGGTTTTACTATATGTAAATTATATTGTTCGTAAATAAATAAGAAAGATTTTTTTCATTCCAAGTTTCTACGTCCATCACATCGGAAGAAAGTGTACATAGGTTTTACTCACGAAATGCAGGCAAAATAATTATTCCTGGCTTGAGATTTATCCGATCTTTTGAGTGAGACTTTGAGTCATTTCAATCCGTCCGGTTTCATATTAATGCAATTGTCAGATTCGCAAAAACCGGGAGAGAAGCAAACGCGAAACTTGATGATGTTTTCTGCAAAGGTTTGGGAAAGGCCCAAGAAAATTTGTAAAATGCTGGTCGGCGTAATGTTCATGTCAAGTCAAACGACTTCCGTGATTGGGTTTTTCATTTTGATATTCATCTTCCTAAGGCATAAGTATTTCTTCTCATTTATGTCTTTCAGAAAGTCTTGACGATGACTCAATGCATATTTATTTTCGACGGATTCACGATACTTTTGTTGTTGGGTTCAACTTTTTTCAGATCAGAAATATTTTGATGAACTACGGAACGCACTTGGCAGATAACTGCAAGAAATTTATTTATTTTCGACTTAACAGAACAACATTCACTCTATATTTTTAAGAAGTTTTACTTAACTGGCCGAAGTGGTGGATGCTGAAAATACACTTCAGGGCGGTTGTACATTTCTTTATATCTTTGTAATCATAAAATAAAATTAAATAAAATCTAGTCACTAAAGCTCATTATTTCTCTATATTTTTTCCTTTATTTTAGTTTGCACAAAACTTCATTAATCATATTTTACTTAAACAATAAATATAAATTTATTTGAAAATATTCTCTAACATATGATGCTATGTAACTTATATCTACATATGGAAAAAAAGCAAATACAAATAAAATTATTGAACTCTACAACGAAAACTAAGGGAATAATCAGTTTGTTCAAAGAAGATTCGCCGGAAGGAGGACTAACAAAATTTTAAACTAAGCCGAAAATGTGAAACTCCAAATGATTTCTTAATTATACTTTTCAATGAAGCCAAGAAAGAGATGGTTCCGTCCCTCCGGTTGCACTTATATTAATAGGTTTTTTGGAATTAATTACCGTTATAGAGTTCCCTACTAAATTGTTTCAAAACAATTTGCTTTCAGGTACAGGTTAAAAGTTTAAAGGGTTTTGTGCTACATTTTCCTTATAGAAAACAAAAAAAAAATACGAATAAAAGAAGTTGATTATGTAGATTTTTCAATAATGTTTGGCTCCAAGCTTTCTTCGGTATCAAAGCATGAAGCAGGAACGGACTTTCCTTTTGCTAATTCAAATGTTCTTGCTTGATACACTAAGGAACATAAGGTGTTTGTACGTTTGGACTCGTATCAAGTTTCCGTACAGCTCAAGGGCTGTTGACGGAAGGAAGTGTAAAAGTAAGAAACAACTCAGGGCTTTTAAGCTTTTCTGGGCGGGTTTTTAGACATACTGCTGCGTGCGGTCGTATTGACAAGTGAAGCACAAGTTCAATAAGGCATAATAGATGCTTTCTGACATAATGCGCACTTCTTTCCTTACCATTCAAGTACATTTCTTTTTCTTAGTAATATTCTCATGTAGATTTTCCGCTGACAAGCGGACAAGTTCCTGCTACATCGCTCTTTTGCTTTCACCAAAAGGGTAAGAGTACAAATATACATTCATGATTTTTGGTAGTACTGGAAGGTTGTCTATTAGAGTCTATGGTTTTGGTTATCAAGCTGCAGCAATTTTCCCTTTCAGCCGCAATATAATCATTTCTTATATATATTCTTAGTCTCGTTGAATGTAGACCTAAACATTACAAGTATTCACTTAGAATCTAAGGCTTGGATCATTGAAACTGAAGAACCTGTTTTAATCAAAGCTCGGTCGAAACTTTTGTTTTTCTTAAATATTTTCTTAGTAAATAAGACTCGATTTGATATTCTCTCGAAGTGTAAGGTATTTAATATCCGATCATTTCCGTCTAACAATAAAAATGCTATCATTTTGAATTAAAATTCGTTAGATTTCAAAAATAATTTTAGTAAACATAATTTATTTAAATAAAAAATGATTAATTAAGAAAAGGAAAGATGCTGAGAAAAAAGCGTATAATTATAAATATTTATAAACATTATAATAATATTTATAATCATAAAAAGTATATAAATGTTGTTTACAATTTTTTTGATAGAAAGGAAAATAAAACATAAAAAAAAAAATTTAAATAAAGTAGCTATGGAGGACTATTTATGTGTACTAAAAAAAAAGAATGGAAAAGAACTTTAATAAAAAATTAACAAAAATTTGCTTATATTATAATTATTGCATATTGCTAATGATATTTTATTAGTGCATTTACGCATTTCTGCTTAAAATATTCATAATTCAGATATGAGCAAAGAATGTCTGTGTATCACAGTTCGCGAATTGTGAAAAAGTGAAAAGGTTATACTTACTTTCGACCTAATTTTGTCATTACATTCACTCCGCATAACTTCATCAGACACAAATATCAGAAACAGATATCAAAACTTTCGAAAGCCTGAAAAGTTAAATATATCAGGATCGCAAGGTTTTCATTCCATTTAGACTGCCGTCATATTTCATGTGTAAGCTGAATGTTGCATTAATCAAATCATAGATTTAAGTAAATATTCATTAAGGCATTCAGTAATTACTACTGAAGTAAATATTGAGCAGCATATATATGTATATTTATTTTGTTTAAGAGTTCAAGACGAAAATGATTATTGGCCCTCCTCACCGAACCTCGCTTTGAATAACTCGACACTATCGTCGCTTTGCTGCAGTGGCCATCATCGCCTTTTATGATACCACTACAGAAAAAAAGAAAACATATCGGTCCAACATTTCCCCAACTCTATTATATTGTATGTAAACTTCGCGTTGGCAGGATGAACAATACGTGAATTTTGCTCATTGGCAGACTCTTTTCGTTACGAAAATCGCGGAGTTCTCCGGAATGGTTTGCCATGCGTTGAAATAGTGCTTCACCTGAGTCAGTTCTTGAGCCGCATCCATCTTATGCGTATACAACACCAAATCACTAGACACGATGCCATTAAGTATATCGATATACATGATGAAATGATAATATACTACAAGGTACTGTTTTGTGTGCGTGGCCGCTTTGCCTGCATCTATGTTATAATCTCGGCTCTTACTTGTATATCCATTATAATGCTACTCTTATGTATATCTTATTATTAGTACTACCTTAAGTACCAACTCGTATGATCGAATATGTATACATGTTCCTATATCTGTCTTATTGCTAGTGCTGGCCTCGGTACCAAATCGTATGATTTTGTAAACCGCGAAACCGTTGGGTATGTAAATCAATTATTTCTATGCTCACCCCCCCAAACCTAAGACCCAAAGCCGTATTGCTAGCATGTATGGGAATTGCTACGGCATATTTATTTAGTATTAAGTTATTTATATTGTCATAACTAGTAAGGGAGCAAACCCTTATGGAAGAAGTGGTGTAGGATGTAAAAATTTCAAGCATATATTGATGAAATAGATATTAAAACCTAAATACTTAGAAAGCTTTACACGGCACGGCTACATATACATTTGTTTTTGCACAGCTCAACCTGTAATTAGTTCAACTTGTTGACCATTATAGTCAGTCTGTTATTGCATTATACAACGGCAATTTAAAAACAATTTTTCACACCTGCACTGAATTTATTATTCGATTCTCTGTAGCTCCCTAAGCTATAAAAGCAGTTATAATATATATACGGAATAGCATAGCATATTATTTTCGTAAGAAGATATCGTATGGGGAAAAACACAGTACAACGAGAAGGAGAGTTTACTTTCATACACCTCTATATTGTGTTAAGGTGTCGAAAGGAATGTGGAAGGAATTTTTGCTTGATAAATAATTCTTCTTCTTATTTACTTCCCAGTTTCATTGGATACTAGAGCAGAATGTTTGCTTTATCCCAATAAATTTCTTGAATAAATTTATTAGAAAATAGTTTACAATCAACTAATTTTAAATAAAAATACAAAATTAATTACATTTACATGTTATTGACAATAACTGGCGACTGAAGGGGCTGATGACATCTCTGTGAACTACTTATTTTCAAAATTAAATCGATATGAGACATTAATTAATTAATTAAAATCTTGTCTTATGCGGCGATGTCTTTCCGCTTTCCTTGCAATTCATCAGATTGTAATTTTTAATCGTCGAATATTGTGATGATAAGGGAATAAACGACTACAACTACAAAAATGTGTCTGCTACATAATGCTTGCTAGAGTACAGGCAAATGTTAGCGAAGCGGAAGAATTAATTTTCTGCTCTACACTGTATTTTTTACATCATCATCTGCGTCGAGATAGAGTCGACATTACATTATTTGAAATTATTAACTAAGAAGTTAAGCAAGGAGTGCTAGATAACGAAGAAAAACTAGTAGTTAGTGGAACGACGGTACGTAAATTTTTCGTGACGGCGCGAACTTAAATATTGTGAGCAACTATAAGGAACGCGGCATCTCCTTGATAAAAATTGAATGACTCGATTGTCTCTGACATATAATTTGCATAAATTAGTGCAATGTGTTATGTAACTGCCGAAAGAGTCGCATTATTGGCAAAAAGATTCGATGAGAAGGGGGTTTGACGGAAAATTCTCCATAGATTAGTAGTAAAGTGTAAGGTTTCAAAAATTTGTACGCATCATTTTTTTCCAGAATTCTCTAATTCTTAATTAAAATTAAGTGAAATAAATATTAATATAAAAGTGTATGTAAAATATTAATTCATTTATTGTTACCATTTCATCAATTTATAAATTGTCGCAATATTAGTGCAAACATTAACGTGCAATATTTTTGCCAATTATTTTTAAAACCATATCGATTATTGGCTTTGTTGCAATAATTATCATCGTCACATACATAACATCCCAATTCCTGTACAGACATCAACGAGGGATCTGTGCGGCATCCGGCTTCAGTATCATTGATGTTGCCAAAGAAACAATGACGCATTATTTTCTGTATACCTCTTTCTTTGAAAAAAAAAAAAAAAAAACAAAGTGAAATTGAGTTCTTAATTTATTATTCTATTGCTGATGGATATTTGCAATGAATAATGAACCAAGTTTAGCCGCGAAAAGCCTCCACAAGCATCAGTTTTCTCATTACGTTTGTGTTGTTTAAATACACCCTTCAGAGGATCAGCAAGAACATACAAGTCGTTAAATTTAAGTTATTTATAGAGTATAAGATCCCACATAGGCATAGATGCCCATTTTAGTGTCTACTGTTGGAACTTTTGTAGCCCCGAAAAATTAATATTGAAATCCGTAGCTTATAATTCTTAGTTTAAATTTGTCGAATAAAAAAGTTAAGAAAAGTTAGCGTAATTCGCCGGGAATTACTAAAAATATTCAGATGTAATAGAAGGCCTTGAAAATTTTGAATTTTCAATAACCCAAAGTTTGCAAAACATTTCGTGCTAGCACTGATCGAGGTGCTCTCAAAGTTCGTTTCAAAAATAGTATACATCGACAGACTGACACGCCTGCAATTTCTATCTCCGCATGGTTACTTAAAGTTAACAATTAGAAACGCTATACTCGGTCACGGCCCACCTTTCAATAACCTACCCCACTTCACCTAATACATTTATTCATATAACGACTTTTCAACATAAGACCTTTTACTTGACGTGAACGACGAAGTCCAAAACGACTTCAGTGTACCGAATGTGGCTGAAATATCTCCAAAATTGCGTCCTGTTGAACACAAGACAACAAGAAGGACAGACGGACGGACAAGCTTAGATAGATATAGAAAGTGACCCTGAATTGATCGGTATTATAAAAAGCGGGTCTACCTCAAGTACTTCTGGGTGTTGCATACAGCTGCACCCTTGCCGCACTAGTTGAGTAGGGTACAATAATATAAGCATTACTAGCTTTCTTTTTACGCAGTGACGACGATCATGGTGACCTTCTAAACATTGCCTTGTAATCTGTAATAAAGTATACTATGCCAAGCAGAGCAATTCTTCAAAATGTCATAAAACAATTTTCCAAAAAAAAAACTTAACACAAACTACATTTCATTGGAGATGTTCGAGGCAAGACTAGTTTCATTTTTTCGCATTTTTATGGCGGTGGATATCGCAAATTCAGTATTCATTTTGTTGTTGTTAGTCACCTGTATATAGTTTTTTCACACAGGCCGTAGCATTATGAAATTCTTTATCAATTTGCAGGTAACGGGGCGGCGCTATATGATCGCAATCCAATTTGAAATAAAGTTCGGCTTCAAAATCTTCACCGCAATTGATCTCGTATACCGATTCGCATGAATAGCATTTAATCGCAGAAACTTGATCAATAATTAAACAAAAAAAAAAAAAAATCAGCAAATTTTTACACCAAATATTTACTTAGATAAGTAGAGTTTGAACGAACCTGTTGCCATCAGAGAAGTTATAGTCAATACCATTAGCAAGTTATTCATTTTGTTAACCTTAAAAAAGCTCTTTATTTTCATTCATAAACAAAAAAAGAAAAAAGGAAATCCTTTTATGCAATACCGTTGTTTATTTTTTTTTTTTATTTTTATGTTTTTTATTACCGCACGCAACTAAAAAAAAAACATTAAATCGCGTCAGACATTATTTATACGGTGTAAGGTATAAATATATATATATATATATATATATATATATATGATTTTCTGTACATTTCATCACATATTCAAAAATATGTACATTTATATATATATGTAAGTAAAAACTTATTACGGAATATTTTCAAAACATGATAAAACCGATACTTTCTTGCTTCACGCTTTCAGCCGACATAGGCGCGGGGTTAATACTCTTTCCTTTTTGTTTATTTTATTTTAAATGAAATATTTTTGTTTTTGTTTATACAAATGTAAGTGCTGTGCTTTATTGCGCATTCTAATTTACACTAAATTTTCATTTTCCAAATTTTTTTAAAAGAATTTTTCAGAAATTTTTTATATTTTGGAGCTCACTCTGCAGATTCCCTCTCCTTTCTCATCTCATTTTTATACTCATTTTGAAGAGTGCCCCTACTCGCATTGGATCTCGCGAAGATATTCGATTATCATAAAGAAATTTTTTCAATTTTTCCCTCTAGTTGGCACAGTGCCGGTGGACTTTGCTAAGAGAAAAAACTTATAGGCGCCTAATTTCTTCGGTTTTCGCTCTGGTGGTGGTCGATTTACTTTCTCTTTTCAAGAGAAATCACATAAACGCGAACTTGTGAAATGACGAAACGAAAGATGGTCTAAAGATGGTCTCTGATGATTTGTTAATAGACAATGCATGCAATAATAAATGAATTGCGGATCTGACCTGAATAAAGGTAAAAAAGGAAATTGTTTATTAGAGTGTGTCTCTGTGTGTGAAGTAAATGCAGCAACGAAATGACACTCAAGACAGTGGGTGGAAGTTCATGGCTCAATTTCCGGAAAGACCAGAATCGCAAAACTGTTTGAAAATATTCAAAATTTGTTTTTGACCTGCACAAGGTACAAGGTATATTAAGTTTGTCCATTGGCTTGAGATGGATCCACCCTTTATTATACCGAATGGTTCAGATGCTTTTCTGTCTATTGCCTTGTTTTCTTGTGTTTAATCAATACCTAGTTTGGACCACCTAGGTCTACTTTTTGCACACTACTACTACTACTACTGCGTATAAGGATCACTCCCATACAAGGGCTTTCATGAAAGTATGCCTCTGCATAAAAGTAATGTTTAGCTTTCGGTGTATTATTACCAAAACGAGCGAATAGCTGTATTAGGTGAAGTGGTGTCAGGTATCTAGGATCCGGTCTTGCCCGACTATACTGTTCTTGTTTCTTCTATATTTCTGAGAGAGTTTTGTCGTTGAGTTTAAATTTCTCCAATAATCAATAAACCAAATAAGAAGGTTATAATCGGATTGAATGTGCGCTAGCGTAACATGAGATTATATTGATATTATCGAACCATTAACTACCCAGCGGAGTGCGCATCATAGAAATAAGAAAGCTTTGGAATTCGTGTGTCGATAAAACATTCCTTTGTTCACTACAGTGACCAAAAAATGAAGTGAATTTGCTTATGAGATGCAAAATCTCTGATTATCAGTTCAAATGGCTGTTATGACGTTGCTGACTGTTTAGCCCGCCGGAAGGAATTCACTGTGCACACCATCACTAAGGGGTGATTGTATATTTACTTTATCAAAACGTTTACACAAACGTTTTAGGGAAGCGTATATGCACATAGATTCTTGTTAAATATCGAATTATACGTCGATTTAAACATGTGCGTCTGTACGTCTGAGTAATGTTTGTGGCAAACATTCTCTTGGGAACAAAAGAGAACCTATCGGCTTCCAGTTTGGCAGGAATCTTCAAATCTTTTAAGTTTGCGCCGAAAATCGGGGAAATCAGTCAGAGAGCATGTCCACAGTGGGATATAAATCGAGAATACCTCTGTTTTTGAAAGTAAAATTGTACGATTTTTTACTACCCTATGGCTGATCCTACAGCACCCGCATAGAAATCGTCTCGCTCACTCAACAATATAAAGAATGTAAATTTTATTTTTTATGAGTTTCTTCTTTTAAGGCAAAGGTGTAAGGTGCAAAAGATTCGGCCACAGTCGCACAATGCATTCGCCTGGTGTTACTCTTAACATTGGACTTTTTCGAGACAAAAAGTGTAATTGAACTCAAATGTATTTCTTTGACTTAAAGAGGTAGCCCCGTAACGACCCTATGAATACCCATCTTGTCTCTCCCTCTGGGTAATGTCTGTTGAAAATATTCTCCTAGCCGCAATTATATAATTTCTTCTTAATACATTTTTAACCTTACATTTAACCTGGCATCCCCAACCATTTAAGAAGACTTTGTTTAAGAATTTTTGCCAAAATTTATTCAATTTCTTTCAAATAACGTTTCATTTTAATCACCTCTTCTTACATAATTTAATTAAATAATTTTCGATTTCTTTGAATTTGAAAAGCCTTTAAGAGGCTCTGACTTTATTCGATATACAAATGCTTTTAATTACTTATGAAATTGCTTACTGACTGCATTGAATTGTAGTTGAAAAAGTGATTGTTGTGAAGATTTTGTGAAGAGTTCCTTAATCTAATGGATTTTGAAGCATCTAAGATAGGAAACGAGCCAGAGCGAAAAACGCTACAATGGCCAAGGCGATGGGACCCGCAGCATTGGAACTATTGCAAAGATTATCCGCGCACACATCACAGGACAGCTGTTTGACAAAAGGCAACGATGGATCCGCTTGGCAGCCCGTCTGAGTATTGGAGATCTCACCGAAATAACAGGAACGTATTATTTGTGGATGACCGTTAACTGAGAGAAAATTCAAAATATAAAATAATTAACTCGCATCGCATCGCTTTGTATACCCTGTATACAATTTAAATATTGAAAACACTACCCCCTATAATTAATAAGTTAGTTTGTATGTTTGCAAAGAATAAATTGACATAAGCGACTTTGTATTAGCACACATTGCAAAAAAAAATTTCACAGGTTTGAGAACAATAACTTCAGTAGGCGTATATGTGTGTATGTGAGCATGAAGAAATACAATTGCGCATCGTTCATAGTTGTGCGATGACTTCAAACAATGCTAACAACTGGTAAGTGGCCATTACTAGCTATTAGCGTTTTGTATTAGCCGCTAAAGGGTCAGGTGTGATGGCTTTGACATAACTTTTGTGACACAGGGAAACAGTTAGCTCTCAGTCAATCCCAGTTTTCAAGTTGATTTTAGTAAAACTATTTTTTTATTTTAAAATCCAATATCAAAGAAACTTAGCTCAGTTTAGCTTAGTTTCAGTAGACTGCCGTTGGCTGGGCATCTATCACAATTTCTGCAGAATTCTATTTAAAACTCTTAAGGCTTTCTCTTTCAGATTGAGGGGAATATATATTCAAAGTGACAGAGGCCAGGTAGTTTTCAGGCACAGAATGAAAGGCATGACCTTCACGAGCGGAAGTGCGGCTCTGTTTGATTTACTATTAGTAATAAGCCTTAGTGTAGGCCCAGGTTTCAGATGCATGATTGGCTTGCAGATTGGACAGAGAGATTGGGGGAGGAGGAGATGGGGGGGGGGGGGGGGGGCGCGTAAGTTATCGTTTTCATTTAACTTATGAACCAATGC
>CCAG010004446.1:0-18970 GCA_001077435.1 Glossina morsitans morsitans | reverse complement strand
TATTTCACGAAAACAAAAAATTTCAAAGTCTTGCCTTCAGCCTTCAGTAAGTAGTGTAGGTGTGAAATGAGAAGTTCCACCACCATATTTTCAATTTTGCGAGAATTCAATAACAGACGACGTTTAATTGATCCAATATATGTAGGCTTCATGGTGTCTCTTACACATATTTCTGATGAGCAGACAAGTCAGCTACACCAGTGCCCCAATGTAAGCATTCAAGCCGAGCTGGAAAAATAGTAAGAAAAAATATACCACTGCCGGGATTCAGTGGCACGTACTTTGGAGCTTGAAGATGAACATCAATCAATAAGATGCACAAACCGATCAAATTTTCTAAGAGTTGATGGCCTTAGCTGGTAATCTTCATGATCTTCTTTTTCTTTTTTTAAAAGGTTAATGCTTTAGAGTAAGTAAATTATAATGTGATAATAATAGGATTAAAAGTTTTTCATAAAAAGGTTTATTAATTTTAAATACATTTTTCCATAGAAACTGTTTATTAAAAAAATTTTTATTTAATGTATTTATCAAGATTCTTTTATACCATATGCGAAGAAAGTGAGTTACTTCACATTTGGTTTTGCGTATGCGAAAGCCTTTATGATTTTCACAGTACACTCCATTAGGGAATCTGAGTTGCCTCGTTGCCAGGATGCCAGAGTAAGACAGAAGTCCTGTAGATACTCGAAGAGTTACATTGGCTTCAGATCTTCATGTCTTCTTCTTCTTCTATATGTTCCCGATATTTTTTCTTTAAATATAGTTTGCTTGATATTTCTGGCAAACTGATGGGGTTTTGAGTGTAAATTTCCTAATGGATATGCGTCAGTTTTCAACGAACCCTATTAACAGATGTTTAGATCTTGTATGCGAACGATGAGACATCTTATTCACTAATTTGCTAACAGTACATGTTTTGCTTTTTTACACATTTCACCGAGAGATATGCTTCGTTACTTTTTATACCCATCATTGACGAAAGGAGGTACACCCACTTTGTCACAACGTTTGCAACATCTAGAAGGAAAGTTCGTCCGTCTGTGATAAATCTTCTCCTGCTAGCAAAAATTAATTCGTCCTCGAATTTGCTAAAAATATTGAAAATGCTTGCGCGCCGATTACTATAGAAACCAGCTCAGGTCCATTAAAAGGCATGCATACATTGCACATGAAACTGAGCAAAAAGAAGACAAAATTTAAAACAAAAACGGCCACGCCCGCCTAACATTATAGAGTAACGGTATCCCATCTTCTTTTTGCTATTTTTTAGTGATGGATGTAAAAAATTCGACCACCACCGAATATAATTTTCGTACTTGTTTTTTTTTTTTGTACATTTGCAAATATATATTTTAACAAATCACAAAACAGAGAGCTCGAAGGCGAATCCTGGACACCCTTCACATGAAAATAGAGCAAAGTTTTCTTATTTGATGATCTATCGATATGTCGATCAAAGTATTTTGCTTCTTCGTCGTATAATTCGCTAAATTTTGTTTTTGTCGCTACGCTATAATGTCGAATTTCATGGGCGCTGATATCTCGAGGTTTTTTTTTTGTGGCCATGTTAAGTCTCACAAGTAGTTCTTCAGCAGTTATTAAGCCCTTGTCGATAAAGAAATTACTACCATGGCAAGGGACAACCACTGACACAGTCATGTACTACCGTCGCCCAGTGGCAACGTGGGACCATAGAGATTTCGACTAAAAGTTAGTCAGGTTATCATATCTATGAGTATTTCCGAGCATTGCGAAGAGGGTGAGATGGTCAGTATACCGTCCGGCTGGTACATATCATAAAAGTAAGCATTAATTTGGAAATGATGTCAGCTCAATAGACTAAGCTTACGGTGGCATCTGTTCAGTATTTTAATGTATTAAGCGGTTGTTTCCAACATTCTTGCGTAAAATATGGAGAGCATTGAGTTTGAGTTTTAATTACTTGTCCTATACTTACGAGCTTTTATTGCAAAAAGTATATTAAGTGAGCAAAATACTAAATTTTTACAATGCATTAGTTGCAACCATTAAATAAGCAACCATTAAATAATAAAATTAATTTTATGTTTTTAAAAACTACGATTATATGCATGACATAGCTGTGAGTTTTATTGAAACACTGAAAAAATTTTCGATTTTTACGACTCGTTTCAATTATCTAAACTAATGCATTAAATATTGCAAAAAATACGCCTTTTGTTAAAGTGGCTGACATTACAAGTCCGTTCTTTAGATATGTCCGTCATTCAATATGTGAGAAATTAAACAAATTTTTACATACACACTGACCGCGATGTTTCTCTAAAAAAAGTGCGTTATGGTACTGGATTCTCTTCTACGCGCAACGGCAAGCAAGCAAGAAAATTGACAAGCAAGAAAAAACTGGAAAAAAATGATATTTCGTTATCGTATAATATTGGTTGGGCGTGGCCCATTGGTCCATTTCTGTACAGGTGCTGCTCTCCTATAGAATCATCTTTTTTCGTCGTTTTACCTGCTGCGGTTTATGAGTAATGAACAAAATAAGTCCGTCGTTTTTTTTCTTTTAAATATGACCAATCAGGACGGGGATATTCCCTGTGCCTGCCCCTGCACCTATATCGCGGTGATGGTATCTAACTTGATGGCTGTGCAGTCATTGCAGCCATGCACAAGTATGGCCAAACCGCACTGAGATATGAGCCCGCGAACATCAGCTTGTTAGTCGCGACCAATACCTAGTTAGTTATGCGGCAATTTCTCCATTCGTCACTCAAAGGATATACTTTGTATTTATATGAAGTGGAGAAAGAGGCAGAGGTAGGAAGACAGATAGAGATAGATAGATAGATAAAGAGAGAGAGAGAGGTAGAGAGAGAGAGAGAGAGAGAGAGAGAGAGAGAGAGAGAGGGAGAGAGTTGTGCCTTCACCGACCCATTTCTTACTGCGTCTGCTGTCACCGGAAACTCTAATTAAAATATGGTCTATCGGACTGGGAATTGGGCTCGCCGTAACCGACTCGATTGTCATGGCTCTTATTTACTAGACTACGCGGTCAATTTCCTTACATTTTCTATAACTGGAAAATGTTTGCTATAAACATAGATCTACAGACTTGCTTACATCGAATCAGATTATGATACTGATTAGGAATGTGTTTACTTTACCTTACAGGGTCTTTGAAGCTTCATTCTGGTGGTTGGAAACGTTTTGGCAAACTGAATGTAACTCCACCCTTCAGTGCTGCGTATAAAAATTAATAATCGGTCACTTTTAGGAAGTATAGAAACTCCAGGGACAATTACTTATCTCAATGATTTCATCTCCAAAGACAGATGACTAAAGGTATGGAGATCATATGTTCTGCGCGTAGATCAATATCTAATTTCTTAACAAATGAGTAAAGTGCCTAAAGCAGTTGGTAATATAAAAGCTGCAAAAAAATATAGTGAAGTGTACGGTGAGAATGCTGTGAGTGCATAAAGGACGCGGGAGTGATTTGCTCGATTCCGTTCCGAAAATTTCGATGTCAAAGATGCACCTCGGGCTGGTTCATGAAATTTTGCAAATGATGGAGCAAGACTGGCACGCAATGGAAATGGAGACCGGCACTGTCAGGAAATAGCCAAGGCCCTAAGCACCTATCACGTGACAGTTTGGGTTCATTTGAAAAGAGTAGGCTACAAAAAGATCCTCAAAGGAAGATCAAAAAACGGCGAAGACCTTTTATGCCACCCATTACTACAAATTCTTGTAGTGTCTAACATATTCTCTACATCTGGCAACTTCATTCATTCATTTTGAAAAATCTTCCGATCATTAGTTCAGGAATGGATCCAATGAGCTGGAGTTGGCTGCAAAAAAAGGATTAAGCCTGATAAACTGAGTAGTGAGCATATTTTGGAAGATTAATTCGGATGAAGTCGTTGCTAGAGTGGGAATTGTTCGAAAATGGAAAGTCATGGTTATGCTGCCGGTCGTTATCGTGACATTACGTTTTCTCGTATAGGTAAAGAGAAAATAGAGAGTAAGAAGTGACGTTTTGCTGCTTGGCTCTCTTTACTCTTTACTCTCTATCTGAAAAGTATTCAATAGAAGAAGAAGAATTCAGATTTATTTTATTAAAGTATCGTGGAAAAATTGCGTTCCATCACGACATACTATTTCGTTGACCGTTTCTTTTGTAAACAAACTTTATGAGTAAAATATTTAATAAATAAAACTAAAATTTGTGTTTATTTATGCACTTTGCACTCTCCGCACTTTAAGATAATTAAATATTCACCGCAGTTCGTGCGAAGACTTGTATGACTTACTTCCTGCCCTGTACTTAACCTTTTCATATATGTGCATACTAACCTTGACCATACACGAAATAAAAGTACACACTTTGGCGGGCACTTTTCTGCATTCGTTAACTTGTGAAAATCCTCAAAATCACTTTAAATAATTATTCAAACAACATTTTTAAAGAACATTTATTTCGAATTTTTATTTAAGATGTCGGAGGTTTTAGTTGTTTTTTTTTTAATTTTCTTTAATTTTACATATTATTCATTAACACTTATTTGATGAAATTTCTTAAGTATAAGTTATTATATTAACAAAAGAACATTTATTAGAATGTGAGAGTAAACGTTTTTTTATTTATCAAATCAAGGACTTTAATAACTTAATACTATGACTATATGTTCAAAAGACCGTGGTTTGCAACTTGAGGTCATGTATGCCGCTTAAAACGAATCTTGCACACCCACCATCTTAATGGTATAGAAATATTGCAAAGCTTCTAATGTGATCATGTTTTTTTTTCGCGATAGTTCGGACATTTTCCCAACATACTTTCCGAGGGCCTTGATAATATTTTACACTACATTTTTAGATCGAATTGACTGTAGGTTCTAGTGTATTGGCAGTATTCCGTTTCTTTTTCCAGTTTGATTTAAGCTATGAATATGTCCGAGAATGAATATCTTTCATTTCGAAACTGAGAAGACAAAATGTCCACAGTCCAAAGTCCAGACAAACCAGTCCACAAGTTACAGTGACTTTAGTTATCCTATATCTGTATGTCTTCTTGCGAACTTAGTGAGAGTTGTGCTATTTGATCAGCCATCTAAGGAATGCTCCCTATACGTGCAGGAATGGTCAAGGTTAGGAAGGCCTACCGACAGAGAGCAATAAAAGCAGAGAGTAGCATTTTTGTGGTTGTCAAGTTGTAAAAATGGAAACATTAAACATGGCGGCAAAGTAAAATCGGTTGAGAATCTCAAACTGACCAAAATTGTTGCAAAATCTATAGCAGGCACAATACGAAACAACGCAACTATGTGAGCATGCAACACTGTACTTCTCTGCACTACTACGAATTGTTAAGCGTTCAATGAATACTTCTTCTTCAGGGTGATATGAACCCCTAGCTAGGGGCCGGTTTATGTGCCTAAATATCGAGCAAGCTCGATCGTAACTTGATTGTGTTAGTCGGCAGCAATGTCTCACAGAGTTTGAAAGCTTGATGAATATTTCGCCCCGAAACTGGCAAGCTTCTACCGCGAGGACATCCGTAGATGTCCTCCTGGCAAAAGACCATAGATAATGAAGATGGTTACTTCGATTATTAACCCTTCTTCTAACAAGTATGTCTTCAATTAAATTGAATTTGATTAAAAAATATCGAGAATGTATTTGTAGGCTTAATATATGTACATTCCGTGTGCCCTCAATCTGGAAGGATATAAAAACAAATACGAAACTGTGAATAGTTCCCCACGGAGATTATTGTCGAAAATGAGCAGTGGGTTCATCTAAACTTTTCAAAATTAACATGAGCTTGCAGTTCTACTGTTACAGCGAACGTCAATTGACTAGTAAATCGTTGTCCCATTTATTATATAAAAAATTATTTTGAACTTTTAAGAAAAAGCAAAACTTATTTGTTGGCTTTTAAGAGTTCTTTGAAAACGTAATCCATAAGTGGTGGTTGTTAAAAATTCGCCTTGAGCTTAACATAACCTCAGCTTTTGTTATGAAGAAACGCATTACCTTATGGGATTATAGCTACGGGATATAGATATTCGACAAAGTATGTGGGTTTAAAGTGCAAATGCAACAATTCGTAGTTTTTGTCTTGTGACTTAAAGTTATTGGACAGTTGTTTTAATATTTGTAAACACAGTTACATAAATATTTTATATAGTTATGGTAAATGAAGCAGCATGACATATCTATATACTGTTTACTTATTTGATGTAACATATGCTTATTTACTTAATGTTTTGAAATACTTTGATAAAAAAAAAAAATTAAAATGAGTTACATAAATGCTTTAGTCAAACAGATCGAGTCATGGAAAATTCAATTTTAATTTATATCGGCTATCAGAGGATCGCTCGGCATGTTTTGCAGCACGGAAATGCTATATCGAAAATTTACCTGTTTTGAAAGTATCTCCCCATGCGAATGGTTTTCGTTTAAGTTTATTGAGTTGAAACCTTCGTTGAAATCTCCTGACAACATGTTCAGTTTTCTTTTTTTAAAACATTGTAGTAAGAAGAGAAAGTCCAGAAAATTATAGTTGAATCTTCTCTTCGCTCAGTACTCAAAAAAGGTCCAAAAGGTTCAATCTTCAACACCCTATAATTTTAGGTGAGCGTGGCGCACTTTTCCCACAGATACTGCACTGCGTGATTATCTATTCCGTATACTGGAAGATCATTGTTGTTGTATCTATTTTTGTGAATAACGAGCACCAGCTCCGAAGTTTGGCTTCCGCAGAACGGGGATGTTATGATGTGCTTTACATTTGTCTTTTGGCTGTTACCAAATGTGGAAGCGGTGTTGTTGTTTGCGCGACCAGAGGATAGCTTACGACAAACTAAATTTTGCAACAGACATTACGTATACGGACAAAGGGACGAACATGTGTGAGCCGATTAAGAATTTGCTGCGAGTAGGATTTTTGAAGATCCCTTCTGGAGCAAAACGAATATACACCCGCTCTCCACTGATGATTGAAGACGGCGTAAATAAATGCAATGTTTTCTTTCTTGCACAACTGACCAACAGCTGTTGACAAATTTATAAAAGCACGATGGGGAAAATTCTCGGTATAGGTGATACGTCGGTCGAACGGGTTATCGGCTTAGAGTGCCACCCGCTTGCAACACCCAGGAGGACTTGGGATAAACCCATCACTTTCGTGAATCAGAAGCTTGTCTGTCTGTCATGGTTGCTTGTATCTAAGCTATAGGTGGCAATTTTTGAGATATTTTGATGAGATTTGGTTCAACGGCATGTCTTGGCTCAAACGCTGCTTGTCAATGGTTGAAAATAGTTCGGATCGGGCCACTTTGTCGACCAGTTTCTCATAAGACCTTATTCTGGGAAGTCACTTTATGAATGTCTGTACTAAGCAAAGAGTATTTAATGGTGGGCCGTTTTTATATGATTTTCAGTCCAGCAAAGCACATGCAAACCATAAGTACGCATACATATAGACACGTACAATCAATTCGCACTTTGATTACAGGATGCGAGATGCAAATGTATTCGTTGTGCTCAATGCTTTAGTTACAAGAGATAAAAAAATTCAACTCAATTAAAGTAAAACTTCTCGGAAGTTGTTTGCATTAAAATTTTGTTACATAGTTTGGGGGGAAAGAAGAAAATTACAGAAGAGAAAAAGTGTAAAAGAAAAGAAATAGATATTTTTTGTGGTTACTCGTGCCTTGCCCTAGTTAAAAACGATAAAAGGTGAAGGTTCAGAATAAAGTGTTCATCTTTCTGAAGTCTTAGAACTAATTGTGCACACAGAGGAAATAAATTCTATTTATATATACACATGTAAAACAAACTATTAATAATAATAATAAATTAAAATAGGAAACAAAAAACTGTATCACATATGAATTTCTTAAATAAACTATATAGTTAATTAATTATACCTATGAAAATATTCAACCAAAAAACATTTTTCTTTACATAAAAAAAAAAAAACACAAAAAATTTAAGCTAAAAATATTTTAGCAATGATTAAAGTAATGGAAGTGGCAGCCATTTTGTTGAGATCATGTTTGTGGGCAGCGTTGCATTTGTCGCTTAAGCAATCTTGGCAAAATATTCGACGCACATTCTTTTCAATAATTTCAGTATTGCAATGATCCAAAGGATCCGACTTGTTCGTGTAGTAACAGAAACGTTTAGTGACAGTTTTACCATTCACTGAAAGAAAGAAGAAGAGAGAAATATATCAATGGAATTACATATCTATGCTCCGATGCATACCGTATTTCTTTACATATATATATATAAGGCCGGATGACTTAAGCTTGTCTGCCCATCTGAATTTTGTCCTTGTACTTTTGTGTTCAAGGTACCACACGTCACAATTTTTGAGATATTTTGGTGAAGTCCAAGGATAAACCCTAGTGAAAATGGCTTGGACCGGAGAACTTTTTCGAGTATTACCCGTACTACACCTTATTTTGGGTAACCGTTATTCGCGACAAAAATTGCTGAGTAAGAGTATTACCGTATTCTAAATTTATGTGAAAAATTTGGATCGGATGAGGCGATTTTTTGAACTAAACCTGCATGTGGTAAGGAGGTCTAATTTTCAATATTTCCCGGTGGAAATTAGCCGATAATAGGAACTTGACATAAAATTAACTTTATTAAATGTCGATCAAGTGGGTCTGTATTTTGGACACGACCACATATAAGAGTCTTCAACTACCCCTTTATTTAACCAAGACGTCCAACATTTGATACTCTATGATGAAAATTGTGTCTTGATAGTAGTGTGACTTCAAAATTAATCTTATCAAATTTGGATCAGTTAAGTCCATCCTTGTAAGAAAAAAACTCTCACGAAGTGTACAATTTTTAGCATTTTACGATGACAATAGGTGAAGAAGAACAAGAACTTTGAGAAGAAAATTAATTGCTAATTCGAAGGACTTCTTCAGTTCACGTTTATAAGGATTCCTATGAAAAACGTGCGTCTACATGGAAACAAAATGCAATGTTTAAAGGTCCGTCTTGTTCGACTACAATGTTATTAGTTGTTTTAAAAATACGGGTGCTTCTGGGCCTTACACGGTTGCAAATATTGAAGGAATGCACTTCAAAAATGCTTCAAAAAGTAAACGCACATCAGACCCATCATTGCACCCATCTCGGAGGATATGAAATATAAATTTCCTTGATTATGAATAATCGCTAATCTCTATTACGATTCGTAAGTTGTCAACGGATTTAGGCGGAAGTTTGTATCGTGAGGTTACTATTTGATCGAGTCCTTGCAGAAGTCTGTAAATGATTTCACTTAGACCCCGAACTGGACTCTAAGCGGATGAGATCACTTTTCAGTAATCCCGAACATGGTACCATAGTTTCAGTTAGTATTGATGCAGGGTTTCTGACACATTACCGCGGCAGTTACGGATAGTTCACCTTAATATTGTTTTGGAATCAATAATTGAAGCATTTCAATATTGCGATTATTATGTTTTCGATGGGTGAACGTTTCTTGTTAATCCGGAAAATAGACGCTTGCTTTTCACTTTTTCAACAACTTACTTTCTTCTATAGTCTTACGGCAAACCGCTCGCTCGTGTTCTGAATGAATGGTGCTATTGCAAACACGTATCACACTTAGATTGCGCTCAGCTAGCAAATCTGTTGGTATGTTACTCTCTTTGAATTCAGTGTCACAGAAGTCCTCAGCTCCTTTAGTGTCGGAACTACAATGCCAACATTGTAGGTGTTGGTAGCCTGCCCCTAAAAAATATAAAATTCTCTAGTTAATCGCATGTGAAATGGTCTGGCGGATTGGCGTCGTGTGTTTGTTTAATAAATCATTTGTCTTCTCCGACTGAAGATTACTTAAAACTATATTTCATTTGCGTTATTTATGATATAAAAATTCTTACGCTAATTTTAGATCGCCGCAAAACATTGACATTCCGATTTGTTTAGTGTCGTCTTCACATGACATCGCATTCATAACGACTTAAAGTGCCAGATAATCAGATTCAGCGATTGTGAAACATATACGTAACCATGAAGTTTGTCCAGCAGTCACTGAGCCGATTTGGCGTTTTCTGCACTAGGACATAATTAATCCTAGTTCTTCTTCTTTGATAGGTTTTTTTGGTTTGCGAATGAAAGCAAAATGGTCCTTAGACTTGCACAGGGTATACATTATGTGTTATGTTATTTAAATTACTTTTATACTTGGCACGGTTCACAATCATATTTACGTGCTTCGAACGATTTTTTCGCAATTTGGGGCGAGTCTTTAGTCCATATGACTTTAAGAAAACCTTTGAGGTTAAATTTGGTGTTTCTAGGGAAGGAAGGGTCAAACAAAGTTGAATCGATTCCGGCTTTTCCCCTAAAATATATACACGTTATGAGCTCTCGTAAATGTATTTTCAATCACTGCAATTATTTGGTAAATAGCTCTGCTGGATATAAAAACGATAAAAATTAATTTAAGTGCTTCACTTTACACACAATTTGCAAATTAATCATCTCGCCGTTTGTTTCAGTTTTGAAAACACAAGCAAAAATTCCTTAACACTTTTTAATTTTATAAAACAGTGATCAATAAGTAAAAGGAATTTTGATATAAAACAATCACAATTATGCGGTTCTTCTTTGTCTCCTTCAAAGTGATGTTTCATCAATTTTATAAAACTACACCAACGTTTCCAAGCATATCTTGTACTCGATTTCCAGTAAAGCCTTAAAAGTAGAATTCTTTTTAATGGGCTGGAAGTGAGCGAAAAAAAAAGCCTTATTAGGTGAATACGGTGCTAAAGGAACGACATTAACCAATTAACAGCGTACGATATATGTACCCGTCCATCCATATCTTCAATATCTTGCTTTCAAGGTGTACGCCCGCCATGTGAAGGAGAAAAATTAAATTTAAGAAAAATGTAATACAAGCTTAGGTCGATTCAGAAAGTGATTCTGGGTGATTCGGTAGAATGAAAGGTGAGTTTGTCCCAAGTCCTATTTTGTGGAGTGTACATCCGCACAAACCTCTTATATCCTTGTACCAGAAACTGTGTATAAAAGTTAGTTAAATTCTTTGGGGTGCAGAAGTCATTCCCTTCCGTTTCCTGAGGAAATGGCTTGATTTTAATTAACGACCGCATGAGGGACTTTTGAAAATAAATTGCGCAACAAACTGGTTAATTGTTGAAGAAAAATTAACGAATAATTATGACAGAAAACTATCTTGATGGACAAATCAGGAAACATTTTGCATGAATGTGGACGTTTTTTATGAATCGATTCGCGCTTAAGACATGGAGTACTATTCCTTATTAACTATTTGATCCCCTTGGGAAGAACTGCTTGCGCACAGCACAGCGACACACTCAATCCAAATAATGTTTGTCTTCAATTTGCTTTGATATGATTTCTTTGACTTATGCCTTCAGTACGATAGTCCGTTTATTGTTTGGTCTTTCCTAACTCCATGTTTTATCTTCCGTAACTACGCACTTCAGATCAAAAAGAATCTATCTCTTCCACCGCTTAAGCACGACGTTAGTTTTTGTAAGCAATTAATTTTTTGTTGTGAAATGAGAAGGGGAGTGAGGTAACTGCAGACCGTTCCTTAAAGTAGAGTGAACGTTTCCACTTAATATTCCCACCATAAATACAAGGTCTCTAAATTTCGGTGATCAGGAAGTATGAGATCCTTGGATACGTTAACGTTCTCGTCAGTGGTTAATGTTGATGATCTTATTGAAGGTGATTCGTCTTCAATTGCTTGCCCATCGCCTTCGACATCTTCATACCATTGCAAACCTTCTACAATTTCATTATTTAAGCAGAATTTCATATAAATCCAGTCTTTTCATTAATTTTGAAAATTTGCCGACAAGAAGTTCCAAGGATCAATACAGAATTTTCTAAATGACAAATTAGCAAAGGTAATGATATTAAATTTCTCTCGTATCTTAATCGTAAATGCATCAACCTAACCAAAAACGATCAAATTTATTGACGAATCGCGCGTATTTTTAATATAAAAATTCCCTTTATTTGTTGAACACACCAGCTGTCGATGATTTAAAACATAGTCTTCTTACACTGTGCTATTGTTAACTTTAACGAGTTACCTATAATCGAATAAAAATGTAATGTCTGCATACATCTATTAAAGCGTCCCGCTGACAACTAATTGCATTCAAATTACAAGGAAAGGCGGGCACAGGCGATATGTGCAAAATTGAAAGAACGACACAAGCTAAATATAATGACATTGAAATGACATACGCAAAATTCCTCCCTCACGTCCATGACTGTCGCGTCGCATGTTATGTCTGTGAACGTAATATAATCGCACAAAGTGAACTGATTTTTGTCATTATTGTTAATACATGTGTTGTTGATGTTTTTTTTTTCTCTTATATTTCTCTCTTACTTTGTCTAAGCGACGTCTGCATGGCGCCAAATTACAAGCAATGTCCATAAATTGATGACGACGATGATGACAGGAATCACAGAAACGTGATGTTAGTGATGTAATGGTTAGGCGCGAAAAAAGCAAGAAAATTCTGACGGAGTGTAAAGGACGTAATAGTAATTTTGGAATCCACACAAAATTAAGTTATGCAGATACTATGGGCAAAATGCTTTTAATTGTTAATCGATGATGTAATTCTTTCCATTTTACTACTGTTGTCGTCTTCTGCGATACTAGGACACAGCATTCAAGAATGCTGTAGCGTAACTCTCTGGCAACTTTCATCCCAATCATAGCGTACGTATGTAGACAAGAGAATGTGTCTAAGTCAGATATATCTTAATGTTATCAATATTTAGATTTCCAGCCAATACTACGTGAAAATTTCTCCTTAAAAATCAATAAAAATGTTGACTTATTTTTGAGAATTGCAAGAGATTTTTAAGCTTTGAATGATGACTTAGTTTCATTAAATTTGCTCGTTATCTCTCTCTCTCTCTCTCTGTCTATCTCTAGTTTCTATGCATAGTAAAAGTGTCTAATTAAGGTGTTGAAATGGAAGTATGAGAGAGCAGTATAATTTTACACAGGGTAGCTGCTCTTTAATTATTTTGCAATCATTTACTATTACGTTTTATGTGCACTTTAAAAAAAAATAATGATAATGAGGTAAAAATACCGTTCATTATACGGTTATGCTTTGAATATCCGTTACGGTTTAACTTCTAATTACGACAATCGGCTGCTAAAAGTAGCTTATGCGAAGCGAACAATTTGAAAATGACAAACTAGGACCAATGTTTCTCCATTGTCGTGGAAGGGGGAACGTCACTGGAACAACATGTTTTTGGATAGAGAGGGAAGGTAGTAAAACAAAGCTATTCAAGGAAGCTATTAAGCATATATTTAAGTAAAAATACTATAGTAGGCTGTGGTCCACCATTTAATACCACTAAATGAGGCCTTATGCGGAAAGTGGTCAAAGAAATGGTTCGATGCGAGCCACTTAGTGGCATTCATCCCTAGATCGAAACACGTCAGTGTACCAAATATCATCGAAATGTTTCAAAAGTTGCAAGGACAGACATCAGACGTACAGACGCACAGACGGGCAAACAAAAAAGTTGTCTCCTGTTGGTTGAACGCAGAAATACAGAACTAGACGGACAGGTATTAGACGGGCATACAAAAGCATAGAAATGATAGACTGTAGAAGGGCAGACGGGCAGATGATATTCCATCGATTCAGTAATGATTCCGAATCGCTATAATAAAAGGTAACGCTATCCTAAGTCGCTCTAGATGTTGCATACATCTACTGTACACCAAGTGGTGTAGAATATAAAAAAACTTTTAAAATCTGTGTTGAAAGCAACGCAAAAGTATAAAAATAAAAAAATGTTGAAAAAGTGCGTAAGTTATTTGCTGAAGCTATGTTCGTGTGTAACGCTTGAAACACATGTACAGTAAAGTGCATAATTTACATTCTGCCGTACGGGGAATTAAATCTGTGTCCTATACTTGCATCACTGGCATCCTAACCAACACACTATGCAATCGGTTTCGTACGATTTCCTTTTAAGCAGAAAATTTCATTTAAATTTTATGCAAAGGTATTACAGGACGTATGAGCGTTGATTTATAGTGGCGCAGTTGGTAAGCGAGGTTCCTTTGATAACCGTGATGCCGGGTTCGAAGCTTGACGAGGGAATTTTTATATTTATTTTATTACATTGAACTGCACAACCCTGCAGGGTCTAAAAGGAACAAAAGAAAAAAAGTTAGTGCAAAAGAGAGTAAGAGGGGCCTCAGATTTTAAAAATGTCGAAAGAATTGATTTTACGAACACTGCGATAGAGTCGCATTGAACATATTTTCAGAGCACTGGGTAGTATGCCAAGTAGTAAGAGAAATATAAAGAAACTTTTCCAGCATCCACAGGGATATTGAAAGCTAACAAGACAATCAAATGTTGTTTTCCAAGCTTAACGTGCTGTCGACTGCTTTAATTTTGATTAGATTCTCTTGATGTTTCGAAATATATCGCTCTAGTGGTAGATGAAGAATCGTTTTTTTTTTGTAATATGCGTAGAGTTCAATAGCGGGATTAGGTTAAAAAAGTGATTGAAATTTTGACGTAAAAACTTAATTCGATTATTGAGTAAGTTTTACAACTCGACAACTCTTCGATGGGCTATTAATAGTAATCTGTTTTCATCCGTTGATAATGGGAAATGAAGGTTTCATCGCAGATTCCTCAACGCAAATGGTAACAATTCTTCTTGTATGACACGACAACGATAGCACGGAGAACTTAGTAGGAAACATATTCCGATAGCAACTTAACCAATCTATATGCGATATATGGATATTCAACTTCACACGACCAGCCAAGTGCAGATCTTGCTGATAGACGGCGTATTGCCGAATAACATCCCAAGGTCAAGAGCCATGTCTACTTTCTCCAGTGTATGTGGCTCAGTGAAATATGTTGTTGTTTGCAAACTTATGGTTAAGAATGAAAATTTTTTACGTTTATTTAAGTTTAAGTTAATAAGAGGACCCTTTAGCCAAGTTAATTAAGTCTGACTGAAGGTTAATGGAATCATATTCAGCATTGAAATGAGTGAACAGGTTAACATCATCCGCATATACCAAGGCGCGGAATGATTCAATCGCAGGCGGTAGATTGTTGATATACGTATATAAATACAAATAAAATCGGCCCCAGATGACTATCTTGAGGAGCATCAGACAAAAGCGGAAAGGAGTTATGGAGGAGGAAAGGAGATATGACCATATTCATTTCAAGATACTTGGAGGGACAGAACAACAGCAATTTAAAGATCAATAAACTAAGGCCTTAGTCAGCAAACCTAAAAGACTTAAATTGTTATGATATCATGTTTTGAGTTAAGTCAGTCCATCCAGAGATCTGATATGGCAATTTGCAAGCCCTTTCTCCGCCAATATGGCTGACAGTTGCTCTTATTGGATAAAAAATAAACCCATAAATACATAAATAAACATACATAAATGTAATGATGACTTTGGCCATCAAGGGAAGATTATCGGGGAATACAAAGCAAAAAGGCCTTCCAACGCGAACGTCAAACTTTTTAAACTTAACATCGTTTGCATGAGATTAAGTTTAAGTGGAAAAGAGATTAATTTAAACAAACGCAACAAAGGGAAATCCTTGATACTTCTTCTTATTAAAGACAATTTTTATAGGAAGAAGAAAAGTATTATGCAATTTTTACTATTGTTTGTTTAAAGTAAATGCAAAATTTCATAAGAAAATAATTCAGGTCATTATGTCAATGTGAAGTAAAAAGAAATTTACATTACAATAATGTTTGGCCGGCGCGTACGCTACTATATAGATTACATGTCACAATGTAGCGAGTGCCAACACAGAATATGACAAGACACGCCTTAATTATCAAGGCATTGGGTGAGCGCAAATAGATCAAACAATTACTAGCATATACGTACACGTTTGAGTTTAAAGAAAGCGCACAGAACGTCTAAGGTATCTATCTATCTATCTGTTTATTCCCCAAAGTTGTACACGTATGCAACGGCACATGCATATCTTTGATTTATAATTGCTTTTTCATTTATCTTAAGAGAAAGGTGCGGTTTAATTGGATATAGAAAGAAAAGCAGAAATTATTCCCGCCTGCCCATGTATGCGTTCAATTTATTTTATTTAAATTATCAATAAATTGAAAATGTTTTTTTTTCATATATAAAGAAAATGCCGAGGGTGGTCGGGTGGTATCGCATGCGTCTTTCCTTAACAAATTGCTTACAGTATTTATTTACGCCGCATGATATATTTTCTTTATTAACACAACTAGCCTGCCGTGTCTAAATATCGTTTAGTTTAATTTTTCTTTTTTTTCTACGCTCGTCATACAATTAATTTAAATGGTTTTACAAACTTATGATAATCGTTCGTTTTTATAACCTGTTGAATGTTAACGAAACAGGGGAGAATAAGGGAGAGAAACTGAATTTGGAGACCGCATTGAGTTCCGGTTTCCTTGTTATTTGAAAGAAGGGCAACAAGAGAGATAAACTGAGTTTTAAGATTTTTTTAAAAAAATCTATTTTGTTGTGGGTTCAAGGAAAGCTTTGTTCTTTGAGAATAGACGGGAAAAAAGTCATTACCTGGAAGGAAAAATCCCTGTCCTTCTAAAATAAGTAATGAATGGTCTACAGTGGGCTAAATGAATGGTCTGGGATATGTAAGGAGGAAAGATAATGAAGATAATGAACTTTTTTACTTGAAATTCCATGCAGCTACTGTATCGCTGCGGGCGGACAATGTGTATCGAACCCCTAGCCTTGTGCTTTTAGAAAGCGATTAAAAGCCTTTCCAATGAGAAACGAAGAGTGGCCGCAGCTTGATCGATCATTATGTGCTATGTCTTTACAGACCGAGCAGTGTTCATCCAATGCTATAATTATAATGTGCTCAAAGGCATTGAAAGTTATAGACGGGTGTATCTGGTACACGGGTATGAGCCGGCTATGAGCGTTGAGAAATTTGAAAAAATAAACTTGGAAAAGTGTGCAGCATACTAAGATTAAATGATCAATTTAATGGTAATCGTGAGTGATAGAATTGATCTAATTTGGAGCCCGATGTGCTTGCTTACTAACGTAACTAACATATTTTTAAAAAGTAAACAAACAGGGGTTTACAGTAAAGTCGATTTTGTTGTCAAAACTGCTCAAGGACATAGTTTATGGAATATCCACTTCGCATTTCTCCTTGTTAGAAACGCTTAAAGAAGCTTCTCGCAAGTGGGACAATAGTGCCTGATGTGTAATTTAGTAGCACTTTTGTTTAAATTTGTTGTTTTAGTTTGTTGTTGGTTAACTATGAGTAAATTTGTTCATTCGTCTAAAATATTTTTCATACGATATCCACATATCGAGCGCTTAGTGTGAGTGCCACTTAACCTTAAGCGTATATAACAAGTCAGAAAACTGTATTCGGCTGTGAACGACTTTGTCATACCCAACATCTTCATTTTAAGAAAAATTAGAAAAAACGAAAAAATGAAATTTTCATATTCTGTAGTGTTAGATGGGCATGGGTAATATGTGGACATTTTTCTCGTGTATCTGTTGTAGTTCACACAGTCAAGAGCAGAAAATCTCAAAAAGCAGTGGTGTTCTCAGTTTATCTTCCACTGTAGATGTGTCCTTAAATCGATTTGGCCCATTTTCGATATCGAACTGCGTGCAAGACTTTGCAAAGCCTTTGCTAAGTTAAAAAGCGATAGCTTCAGGTGCACGCAAGTAGGAGTATGTTTAGTACAGAGATTACACGGGTGGACAGATGACCACACAAACAGATGAGCAAACATATATACATTATGGCATTATGGTTGCAAACGTTGTGAAAACATGAATATACCCTCAATTTTCGTTGCGGGCTATGAAAATAAATTTTTGGTCATATATCAATATGTTTCATGTCAATATTTCAACAAAATAAAAATGTTCGTCTGCTTTATACGTTACACTTTTGCATATATTGGAGAAATAAAAATTTTTATTTTGTTATTTTTGTTCTAAATTCAATTGTATTCGAGATCAAGGCCAATATCTTGTTGATTACCTTTCTGTGTATGTTAATTGTACGAAACTTATTTATAGACATCGAATTGAAAGTCGATCGAAGCGTTCTATTTATATCACATGCACCCTACACCACTTAGCATATTAACTTTATGCGAGTGGATAGATCAACTCTTTCCTATCAATATATATAAACATATCTACTTAGAAGTATTTTCCGAGTTCTAGGGCATTTGATGGTAGGCTTTAAAATAAAATTCGCCTACCCTTACCTTCAGGCATCAAAATTTCAGATGAATGCGTTACATCTTATGTGTCGCTGAACTCATAGTTACGAATGGCGGGGTTTGGTGAAATTTTCAGTTGCTTAGGTTTCTTAAACGCCCGTTCGTCGGCGGGTCTTATTCTTTTGCGAATATTACCGACAGTAAACCGAAGTTGAGAATAGATATTTTTTGAATTATTTGTTTGTCAAATCAATGTCTACAAAATTGGAATAGGATAGGCACAGAAAGCCAACTATTAACATATACATATTTTGACATCCTGGTTGTCTTATACATATATGTGTATCATCGTCCGTGTGTATATCTTAAGAGTTCTTTGTTTGCCATTTATGATAATTACGAATCCAGCGACCGATTTAGTACATCTCAACTTTTCGATGGCGGTTTCGAAAATTAAAATAATTCATCGAATTGGATATTAATTGCTAGAAAGTCCAGTATTATAAAAGCTTTTTTGGTGATTACACATTGGAATGGATACAAAAAGTTTTGAATAACACATAAGAGACTAATGCAATTTATGGCTAATGACTTTCGGTGAACTTCCTAGAATGGTTCCCCTTCCGGATCTGTAAGGTCGTAGGGTCGTAAAGCTTGCTGCGTACATTTT
>CCAG010004445.1:0-16432 GCA_001077435.1 Glossina morsitans morsitans | reverse complement strand
ATAAATAAATAAATAAATAAATAAATAAATAAATAAATAAATAAATAAATTACACTGTCTGGGAATTTTAGCAGTTTTTGCAGGCAATTATTTCACTTTTGGCTTTATTTCATTAATGGTTTATAACATGTACAAAAAGGTAATATGATAGATAATTTGAATCAGAAATTTCCCATAGGATTACGCAGTAAAGAAATTTACTACTAGACTACTTACCACATACTATATAAAGAGAGACAGGCTAACTAAGGACATGTTGATTAAGAAGTTGATACTGATTAAACATATAAATATTCTTCCTGCACGTTGCCAAAATAAGAAATAAAGCGTGTATGTGCAGTGTGAATACAAAGTTTTTTCTATGGATTTATATACAACAGTGGACTAAGACGTAGCACATTGGTAACGAATTATTATTATTAAGAATCTCTTTACTTTTTAATAATTTTATCTATGCAAATGCAAAATTCGAAAAATTTTGGACAAAGAAATACAAGTGGACAAAACGCTAGATTGAAAGGCACGCAAGAGGATACACAAAGAATAAATGAATAGATAGACAAAATAAATAGACAAGTTTTTGTATGAGCCAACTTGGTGATAGCAGATTTTTCAAATCAAAAAAATATTGGAAGTTTATATTTTATTGTTGGAGCTTGATCTGGGATAATCCATTTGTATGTATTAGTCATTCGCAGCGTCATAAACTAACAACGCGAGTACAAATTTTATATGGATAGAACCCAAGCTTTCAATTTTTTAAGCAGTTTTCTCTCAATAAATCTAAGTCTAAATCTATAACTCGTTGGTTTTGATGGGAACGTTTAGAGGTTGATGATAGTTCTAAAGTGTTCCTTTTAAAGCAGAACTGGTTTCTAGGGGTTGATGAAAGCTATAGAAGCAGTTCACCTTGTGTTAAGTGAATATTTGAAAAGTAAAAGAAAAAATAAAAATTTAATCAATTAAATTAATAAATACTTCATTGCCTATTGAGCTCTAATTGATCACAAAAAACTCCAAAAACGCGGCATCATCGTATTAATAAACGTGCCATTTATTATATAAGCACCATTTAATATAAAATTATAATTATTAGTTTAAAACCATGTAAAAGAGTAAAATTACAGAAATAAATAAATTAAAATTTAATATAAAAAATTGAAGTCTGTTTCACTTATCTAAATCTTTTGTATAAATTATTATAACTTGATTTTGATATTATATATCTTTTAGTTTCTATGAATTGTTATGTATATCTAAGCATCATTTTTCACGTAGATTTTTGTCGAGACGTTGTAAGTCAAATTTAAATAAAATTGAATAGTCATCCGTAGTCGACTACAATGTTTTTTTCGTGTTGTGTTCCGATTACTTAAAGGCTATTTGATGATGTGTGGGTTTCACTTATAGAAGAAATTTTTGAAGAGTGTAAGGAATTCGGAACTAATCAGGACTTTTTTTTTATCAACGTGGTTACAATAAAAAGGTTTGCTGCTAAAGCATTTTCATATTAAGTTAACTCTTTGATCTTTTTCATTTATTTCAGTTTTTTATTTATTTCAAAAAAGAAGCAATACCATGTAGCGAGGCGTCCGGAGCATTGGCCGAGAACCAGGTACAGAATACAAAGGTAGCAAGCAAATATTTGAAATCCACGAGGGGCCGTCTGTAGCTCAAACAGCAACCATAAGAGCTGACTATAAAAAGCTGTGGCAGCGCTGAACGAGAAAGACAAAATTTGCTAGATGCACTTTGGCGAAATATATATGAATGAACAGGCGACGTACACCCGTTCGGAAGACCGCTTGGACGCGATCGCATGAACGGCAGCGTTTCGAAGGCCGAGGAATATCAAACTATCTTCGTCTCCGGAGTGCAGAGTCTGCTGACAGCACTTAATCTCATAACAAGCTTCTACCCGATGACGTCTAATCAACTAAATCTTACTGGCATTGTGCAAAAGAACATAAAACCGGCGGAAAAACTAGGATTTGACGTTAAGGTGGTCGTCTGCGACAGAAACAGCGCGCACAATCCTATTCTTGCGCTGTCCTCGGACGATGTACGCCAACGCTTAAAAAAGATTCTACGAGCTCCACGATTATCCTCTTTTGCTGCAGTCCTGCTTGCAACTTTATTATTATTAAAGGCGGAAAGCTCTCCAACAACATAAAAGCAGTAACTCTATAAAAGCTGGCCGACCTAAACAAATAACACATGCTACTTTGGGCGAGAAGAGGTTCATTCTGTCTATATTCAAACCCAAGGGTAGATCTGCTAGCAGCCTATTAATTCTTCAACGCCGCCACCACCACAACCCTGCAAGCAGTCATCAACAGAAGAGAATATACGGGAAGCGACCTGAAAGATGCGCAGTTAATTTTTGATCTCTGTGTAGAACTGACTAAATTCGCCGACGTGGTGCGTCGCAGCACAATCGATACAAACAATTGGCGGGAGCACAGCAAGTCGTTGGATGAGCCCGCCAATTGTTTAAAAAATTATTGCAATGCTACCTCACTAGCCAACGATATTATAGAAACGGTGAACAATTTCTCCAGGGAGGAGAAATACTAGTAGGAGAAATACTAACGGCTTACCTCGATGCAAGGGTATCGTCGTACAGGTTAAGCCAGGATCTTTTGGAAAGGCTTTTCTATAAGATCCAATGCAGCTAACAAGATCATCTATGCACATTGCAGATTCAATCGAGAAGATGATGTCGTTGCAGGTATCGATGTTGAAAAGAGGATTCAGAACAGACGATAAATATTTCCTGCTGAATAAAATGGACTACCACATGAGAGATCGGGTCGAAGACGAGTTCGAGTTCGAGCCGTTTAAATAAGACGGGGAAGCTTTCTCGGATGTGTTAATGAAGTATCTCCCACGAGCGGAGGAAAACAATTGAATTTGAACACAGGAAGAAAACAGTTTCACATCATAAGTGTAGATTAAGATCTGGCTGGATTTAATCACCAAAAGTAAATCATGCATAGATTAAATAAAATGGATCATCAATGCATAGATTAAATAAAATGGGTCCTAAGTCACTACCTTGAGGTACTCCCGACGTAGCGGGGAATCCATATGAGGTGAGGAAGTTAAACGAAACCCTGAATGGCCTATTACGCAGATAAGAGCTTATTCATTTCACTAAATAAGAAGGGAAGTCAGAGGCAGAGGCAGGTTTGTTTAAAGTAATTCAACTTAATGTCATTAGAAACCAGGTGATAATGGAAGTCTTCTGAAGTCCTCTGGATTGTAGCAGAAATTTTTTATTAATAGAATTGCAGATCAGTTTAACAGAATTGCAGTGTTGCAATTTATTGAAAGCAATTCTGTGCTCCTTTCATTCTCCGCTTCTTAAGCGATGCTTAAGAAAGTACTTCTGCAACAAAATTGTAATCGGAGCAAAATTTGATAATATCCTTCAAGGCAATTTTTATTTTTCTAATAAAGTGGATACTAAACCGATTCACGCAGACGACGAACGATGGTAAGGTCGGGTTAAAAAAGTTTACGGCTTGTTTACTGGCATCGCAGTCAAGGCATTTTCTTAGCCTGCGTTAGAGTAAACAAGACTATTTAATAATGAACGTTATGAATGCACTGAACCTGCCAAAAATATATCTTGCAATTCCTCCCTTTCTGTCCGCTGTTTTAACCGAGTGTGCCTTTATGACTAATTATGAACTAATAACTAATTATTTGACATTTCTACAATTGCCATCAACTTTTCCAAAAAATTAAAAACCTCGATTCCCAGAATTATTTAGCTATTTCCAGAAACTTTTATTTAATTACTTCCTATAATAATAACTTATAAAGATTAGTTCTGCACTATCTGCCAACATTGTATTGCTTTTATCTCATTATTGCCTTAATAAAGAAAGAAAGGAATTTTTATTTTAAATACCAATTAACTTTGTTGAAGCCCACCTCCCCAAATAGCAAACGATTCTCCCTGTTCTTCTACAGAAAAACTGTGTATATTTATATCAGCAATCTTTAGAAGATGTCATTGAGTAAGCAACCTACAATTGATATTTTCCAAATATAACAGTTTTGACATTTACTCTGCTAATGTCGTAAATGCCGGCCGTGATAGAGAAAATGAAGCATCCTCAAATTGATCTCCCCTAAAGTTCAGAACATCGAAAAAGCAAAAACATCACCATCAGAAATTAAGTTTCAAGTTTTATTTAATGACATGTGAGTAAAAAAAATATTGGTATTAAATATATTAATGGGACTTGTCTTAGATTTTATTAAAGGCAGCAATATCGACCGATTGAACAAAGTCTTCGAAATTCTGGATTGTTTCAGTTAGCAAATCAATTGATACTTTATCATCTTCAATAACGCACATGATTTGCAATTTATTAATACCGTAACCTACAGGCACTAACTTAGAGGCACCCCATAAAAGACCGTCCATTTCGATAGTGCGCACTAGTCGCTCCATCTCCGCCATATCAGTCTCATCATCCCATGGTTTTACGTCAAGCAGAACGGAAGATTTAGCTATTAAAGCAGGTTTTTTCGATTTTTTGGCAGCATACGCCGCTACACGTTCCTCACGTATCTTTGCAGCTTCGGCATCTTCTTCCTCATCAGAGCCAAAAAGATCTACATCGTCATCACCGGCCTCGGCAGCAGGAGCGGAAGAATTTACAGTCGGCTTAGCACTAATAACTTGAGGCAAGGGCTCACCGCTCCAAACAGACTTTTCGTTGACATCAAAAGATGCAATGTGGCGATACCATCGCTGTACGTGTGGATAATCACCAGCCGGAACATTACCCAAAGCATCAAACACTGAAATGTCCGCTTTACTTGGTTGATAACTAATGAACATGTGCCGCGAATGATAGACGTGTCAAAATAACCTAACTTTTTAATAAACATCACTGAGAGTCACTTACCCACTAATATAACTTTTATCAATAAGAAAATTGTTCAATTCCTTGAGACCCTGAGGCGTGTTAACATTACCAAAAGCCATTAGCTTAAATTTTTATCAAGACGGACACAAATAAAATCCTGATCAAAAGCACAGCTAGCTTACACAAGCTGATGATGACAAAGAACGTAACTAGCAAGCGATATTGCCATATCGTGCGATAATATTTTTCGACATAAAAGTTAATAATTTTAGTTTATTTATAGATAATTTTATTAAAAATTTATATGCTTAATAACTAAAACTTGCGTAAAATACTTATATAAAAAGATTTTAAAAGTAAATAATAATTTCATAATTTTCTTAAAAAAAAGAAAAATTTTAAATTCCAAATATGTTTGAAATTTTTTGAATATTCTGAGAACTAAATTCAATTAAACTTATGCAGAGGGATTAAATAAATGCTGAGAAAGCTATGAGAATATTTGTGTTTGATGTAAATAGTTTTTTTAAATTATTCATTTTGTTGTTGGCAACATTTTTAAAATTTTCTAAAAACTTTATTAAATTAGTGACAACCTTCACATGGCAGCATTGTTCAGATAAAAATTCTGGTTCGCTTTTAAGGAAGATAAAAATTCTGGTTTCGCTTTTAAGAAAGATAAAAAAAAAAGATTCTCTGAAAAACAAGAAAAAACGGCGCTTTAGAAAAATATATCCATAGCTAGAAAAATAAGAATAATATAATTATATAATAATATAATACACGCAGAGAAAACAAAGCCTCCTAATAGTATAGATTTTCGATGCAGCATTCTGAGAGAATTGAACCTTAATTTTCCACACTAACAGAATCGAATCTTAATTTTTCACAATAACAGGATCGAAGCTTAATTTCTCACACTTTAATAGAATCGAACTCTAATTTTTCACACTTTTTTATTCGAAGTGTTGCAATTTATTGAAAGCAACTCTGTGCTCTCTTCATTCTCCGCACATGGTACTCTTTTCTTATAAACCTCATAGCAGACAGACAGATGGATAAATCTTCAGAATCATTTGCAGAAAACGATCGGCATAATAAAAGGTGGATCTCTCTTAAGCTCTTCTGTGTTATGTATGGTATAAATGGTATAACCACAAAATTGTGTAACAATGTTTATACCCCACACCACTTGTGGTACAAGGCTATATTAAGTTTGTTACGAAGTGAATAAGTGTTGCGTATAGGAAATTCTCATTATAAGAATTCCTCTCCAATTTTAAACAAACTAAACACTTGTTGCGTATAAGAAATTCTCATTATAAGAATTCCTCTCCAATTTTAAACAAACTAAACACTTGTTGCGTATAAGAAATTCTCATTATAAGAATTCCTCTCCAATTTTAAACAAACTAAACACTTGTTGCGTATAAGAAATTCTCATTATAAGAATTCCTACTGTACAGAATGAAAAAACGAGCTAACGGTTCAGAGAAATCAAAGCCAAGCACAACAAGAGCACAATTTTTTCCAACTTTTGAACAAAATATACGAAGAGGGCATATAAATTAACACCGAAGAGCACAACTTTTTTCCAACTTGTAAGCAAAATATACGAAGAGGGCATATAAAAACACCGAAGAGCACAATTTTTTCCAACTTTTGAACAAAATATACGAAGAGCGAATACTTATTCTCATTTAACAGAATGGTCGGCGTTAACGGCTAATTGCTTAGACTTAACAGAATTGGTTGGTTTTTTTCACCACTTAAAGCAACTATGTTCTCTCTCTATTTTCAACATTTTCAACACATGATACTTTTCTTTACAGACTACGTAAAGGAAAACATCAGCTAACGGTTTTTAGCGAGAAATCAAAGTACCATTTTAAAAGTACCCAAAGATGTTCGATAAAGTGGAAAATTGCTCAATAAAACAAAATATATTATAAAAAACAATTACTATTACTATTACTACATTAATAAAACTAAATTTGCTTTAAAAACGTTTTTGAACGAATTAGTGAAGCAATATACTGCTATTAATGAATCTCGCTTCAACGGTGAAGTAAAAATTTAGCGAAATTAGCCATATTTTTATCAAAGTTAACAGAATTGCATGAAAAAGATTGACATGGATATTTTATGAAGTGTTGTAAAAATGCCATATGAATTGATTTCAGATCATAATCGCATATGGAAGTTTTGTTAATGGCAAAGCAGAGCTTTCAAGTTTATGTTCTCTTAGGAAACGAAATTACCGTTATTAAACAATCGAAGAAACTACTATCCATTCTAAATTTTAGTTTTAGTTCTTGTAATATATCATTTTATGTGTGTGTATTTGTCTTTGTAGTTTTTCAATAAGGTAATAATCAATTTAAATAATTTTAGCAATCAATTATAATTTCTTTTTTAATATTTTGTTTATCAATGCCCTTGACATTCCCCTACTGAAGTGTTTAAAAATACAATAAAAAAAATTGCCAATTATTGCCATCAGGCAAATCGGAGAGAATGTCAAGTAAAACAATGTATATTCCAAGTAGACATAGGTCATTCACATGGGGGCGCGAAATAATCTCACGGTACTGCACACTTTTCAAATAATAATAATAATAATAATCTCAAACGTGACGTCTATGTTGTTGCTTTAAGGTATGCCTGGTGTGTTGGTGTAGTCAGTCATTCGCGCAACCAACGACTACGTTGCTACCCGGATTGTTATTTTGACCGCCTTTAGGGGTATAAACTGTAGCGTTCGGGTCAAGATTGGAGGCATTCGTATTGCCTACGCCATTTGTTACTTGAGTTCCCGAAACCAATACCGAAGTGGCAACCGAAACGGGCACGACGCCGGCACATTGCTGCTGTTGCTGCTGTTGATTGGTCACATATTCCGATGTTATAGTTTGCTGCACATATTCCGCACCCGACGTTGATGCTACACGTGATGATAGCTGTTGTTGTTGGGCAGCACTTTGCAAACTGGTTAACATAGGGGAAGCAGGACCTTGGCCGGTTTGCAAAGGCGGTGTGTCGTTCATACGTAACATAGAACTTGCTCCCGTGGAACTGCAGGCCGGTAAGCATAACGAATCTGTAGGCATAACGGCCAATAACTGCGCTATTTTAGCCTTTAAATCATGTATTTCATCTTCTTTGGATCGCCTTAAACCTTTTGGAAAATAATAAAAATATTAATAAGGTAATCGTTACTTAAAATAAATAAACAGATTTACTTTCTGATATTTCCAATTGACGTTTCGCGTCCCCCAGCGCTGAGAATAAGTCCAGCTTAACTCTCGTTTCGGCGGAGAGATTCTTTTCCAAAGTTGAATTTTTATCTTGCATAGCAGCCAATGCATTCATAAGAACATCTGTGCCCGGTTGTATGGAATCACGATTACGTATTTCAGCTTCAAACATGCGGACCTGCAAAGAAACATATTTTTAAATTTACTTTTACAAATGCTTTATTCCTATAATAACACTAGTTTGGATGTGTGTCCTTGATAAATAAGTTTTAAGGGAATTACCCAAGATGACGGAGAACATTTACGATCAAATTCCTTAATTACGTTCCTTGATTTTTTAAGGTCAATATTTCGAAATACTCAAAAAAAAAAAAGAAAAAATGCATACATTCTGACAAACAGTTAGAAATTTGCATGATCTGCGTTTAGTTAAAAAGTTCATACTCTTTCAATTTAGTTACTGCTTTTTATATAGCACGATAAAACTTTATCAATCAAAAATGTATAACTTCAACTTGATAATGTTTCCCTAATTTCCCTACACAAGCGGAAAATGAGAACAGCGTTGATGAATATTGCTTCAGCTCTAAAGCATCTATCCGAATATAATTTCTTTATTGTATTGTTTTTTTACCTCTTGCTCCCACTTGCGTCCATGCTGTTCAGCTAATTGCTTAGCCTCTTCAGCTATCTTTAAATCTCGCCTTAATTGTTTAATATCTTCATCCATTTGTTGTCGTCTTTGTTTACACATCGTGCTACATTCGGGTCGGGCCGCTTTTTCTTCGGCCATTTTACGTGCTTTCTTCTCATTATTTAATTGAGCATCGAGGGATTGCTTTTGGCGTCTCTCTTCTTGGAGACGGCGTTCAAATGTTTGCAATTGCAACATATCACCGTGGCGAGCATTGGTAAGTTCATGTATACGCTTTTCCAATTCATCACATTCCTTCTGTTTGGCCAGCAAACAGGATTTTGTAGTTAAATTGTTGTCCAACTTTTGACGTAATTCATTTTCAATTTGTTTCATGTGCAAAATTTCCGAACGATATTTCTTAACATCAGCCTCTAATTTAAGGCAAGACTCACAAATCTTTGCCACAACCTTTGAGGCTAAATGTGTAATAGTGGAAGTGGCTGAGTTACCCGAATTAGCCGATGATGAACTGTGGGATGTAGTCGACGTGGCCGATGAAGCCGACGACACCGATGAGGCATCCGAGTGATGTTGATGGCTATGATTATGATGAATTTGCTGCTGATGATGAGGATGATGATTACTAGTTTGTGAAATATGATGATCTTTATTTGAGCTGCTATTGTGTATAGAGCTGCTGGTGTTATGTTGAGTGTTATTATTATTATTATTATTATTATTATTATTATTATTATTATTATTATTGCTGTTGTTGTTATTGTTGTTATTTGTATGGTGATGAGTGTCCTTCGAAGCGTTTTCTTTTTTTGAGCGATTACGGCGACCTATAGAAAAGAGAGTACAGAGTTAGAAATACGAAGAAATTTCAGATAAACCGAGAGTGCATAGGAACAAGAAGGAATTTGCATAATGGCGTCTTCTGATTTTGGCCGCCAAGGATATACTTAATAATGGAGTTGTTAAAGGAAATCGTTCGATTTTTTTCGTAAATTATTTTTATTTACCTTTCGATTTTTCAACGGGTTCTATGGCCACTATATCATCTAATTCCGGATGCGTTGAAGTCGCAACATTGCCATTAATACCGAAGGTCGTTGCAGCAGAGAATGGCTTTTTATTACTTTTCGTATGCGAATCTTCTGATAATTTAGGCAGAGAAAAAAAAATATTAGCGTTAAGAGTTTTCTCATTTTTTTTATCATATTTTTATAGTCGCGCTTACCGTGTTTGTCTTTGCCAAATGATGTTTGTTGCTGTTGATAATTACTGTTATTATCCCATTCGTTTCTCTCTTTACCATTGTTGTTATTGTTATTATTATTATTATTGTGATTCTCATTATTATGCAGTTGATGGTAATTATTTTTGTGATTATTACTATTATGCTTGGAGTGAGCATCACTGTTAACGCAATCACTTAGGACCGCCTTATTATGTTTATTCTCTTTATCCACGGTGCGCCGATGGCTTTTACCTCCTATGTGACCATTTAAAGTTGCTAGAAAACAACAAACAGCAAACCATTAAGTTAGTATAGAAAGAAAGTCTATTTACAACATATGCAAAAAATAATTCAAACATCACATAAAAAACGCACTGTGTTCTAAAATGCACACATGGTCCACTTTAACGCTTTTGTCAAATTCAGAACCGATATATACATTGTTATTGACAAAAACAAGTGTAAATTTTATAAATATTTTTTTATTTTTTTTTATTTTTGTATAGTTGGACGACAATGACTGATTGTAAGGAGGACAAGGACTGATTGAGACTATTGACTGATCATAAAAGTTCATATTTATTTTCATAATGATCAATATTTCTAATCGTTCCCCGCTCTCCTGTAGTTTTCCATTTAGTATTATCGAGTTATACGGTGTGTATAGACACTAATCACGGAACACCTAAAATTGTACTTTCAACATTCATTATTTTTGTTGTTTAAATTGAAGAAATCTTTCAACAGTCTAAAAGTGGTGGTTTTGACGTCAATGATAAAAATAGGTCGGGAGCACTAGACTTATTGGACGAAAAGTCAGCTCCCACTTTCAAAGACCTTTCGAACAGTTTAGCAGATGCTGGATCAACTGTTTCTAGACTTTTACATGCAATGGGAAAGATCCAAAAGGAGGGAAGGTGGTTCCTATACAAATTGACTAAAAACGTCATTTCGCACTGTTTCATTGCTTGCTAGGCAAAGGAAGAGGAGTCTTCTTTAGCGTATCGTGACTGACGGTGAAAAGTCGGTCTACTGCGACAATCCGTAGGGCATAGGTTACCAGCTGCTAAAATCGAATGAAACTATTACTACAGATGTGTACCGACGTCAGTTGAAAAAACTTTTTCAAAAAAGACCAGCAATAGCGGCTAACAACAGAATCAATGTCTTCCTCTCGCACGCTCGGGTACACGTTGCAAGAGTCTTCTGGAATACACTGTTGTAGCTCGAATGGGGAGTTCTGCTGCTCCCAACGTACTCACCAGACGTAGCGCCTTCTGATTATCAATACGGCCACAATTGGCGATAAAATTTTAATTCGAATTTATTTCCAATTCAATTCCCATATATTCTAACACGCATTATCATTATTTTCATCCAACAGTGAATAAATTAAAAATAAATGGAAACTGAAATTTTATCGTTAATTGTGGGCGTGGTAGTTAACCGGACGGGAACATTTTTTTTATCAAACCTACATAAATGGATTTGGCGAACATTTAGGTAGTTGGTTTTCTGAAATATCTTTAAAGGGTCGAAAGCTATAGGAGACAATATGGAAAAATTATCGTTTTTTTCGAAATTGCTTTTGTTTCCCAGGAAGTTCGCAACCATTATTTTAAAATTGGATTCTTAACCGATCAAGGAACGCTTGTGCCAAAATTTCAGCTTCCTGCCTTCATTTTTACGACTGTGGCAAGTCGACAAAAATAGGGGACCAAAATGATCCCTTTTGACAGAAATAGGTACATGGAAAACGTCGGTAGTTCTAGTGTTAACCAACTCCATCAAGCAGTAATATAAGACAAATTGTACTTTCCGTGCAAAAAATCGTTCACGAACTTTTTCTATCACACAATATTATCAAATATATATTGTATTGATTGCGAATATCGTTACAAAGAATTTGATGTAATTTTAAAAAGCGATTATTGATCTTGATTCGTTACTAAAAATCATTCGTTTATGAAACGGTTTCATATTTTCCATTTTTTATGAAAGCATCTCGGCTAAGAACTCAACCGTCATGGGTTCAAATCTCAAGTGCAGTAGAGCTTTCGATAAAGCCGATAGCGCTAGCGCTTGAAGACTTTCGTCTTAGAACTTATTTCTCTAGTTAAATTACTTATAACACTATTAATAATAAAATAAAACATATAATATATTATTGATTAGTAGGAAATTTTTGTTTTGGTTTGTTGAAGTTAACTCGTCTAAGCCAATAAGAAATGTGACTTATTTGTTCACTCAAAAAAATTGTACAAAAATCTTAAAAGAAAAAATTTCCCCTTTTTGCAATTTTTATTTGTAATCAATAAAAAAAATATTTCTCTGTTTATACTTGGAGCGCATAAAGGTAAAATTGACAGACGATGGTGAAACATGGTTTACATTTTCTGTTATTATTCAATGTCAACTACGAATGAACGTGAACAATACATTATTAAATACGTTATACCACTTCGCCTAGTACTGTTACCATATCAAAATAAGGCGTTATATGTGAATTGATCAAAAAAGTAGTGCGATGAGAATTTTCAATAACCTTCGTCTTTGGGCCACAACATGGCGGTGCACCAAATTTCATCGATATATGTCGAAAATTGCGAGGTGTAGGTCAGAAACAAGAAAATAAGCCGAACAAGCGAGCTTAATAATAAAAGGTGAGCGTATATCAAATCATATGAGGCACAATTGTTCAATGTTTGTAAATCAAGATGCAAGTAACCGCAATCGCCCTCCTGTGTTCTTAGTGTGATAAATATATGCAAATTTTTGCTTTGTTTGTGTCATTCATCATCGAATTCAAAACTAGCATCAGCGTATTAAGGCTGATAGATTAAACTATTTTTTTAAAGCAAGCATAGACTAATTTAGATTAACCCAAAAAGTTAGATTTATCCTACTATTTACACCACATTGGGAGTTTTTAAGCAAGCATATTGAAAGCAACATAAGAGAAAAACAGAAATAATGTCCAGTTTGTCTATCTAATGTTGTAGTCCAATGTTTATGTATCTGTATAAAATAAATTATTAAGCGTTATAAATAAAAATTAAGATTTTTGTCAATAAAATAAATAATATAGGCAATTATGAATTTATACAAGTAATTTATGTTTATATACATATTTTTTATAAGAGATTATCTATTGTATCTAAAAATTTTCTAAATAACTTATGTGAGATTATACCTGCCTTGCGGGGAATTTGAAATACGTATCGACTCAATAATTGTAATCACTCTTTGTTAGTAGGCAAATCAAAATCATTTTTACGTCTTTACCTATAGAACGCTATCCCGTTTATACCAAATATCAAACCAATACCTTTTCAAACTAGTTATTTATGCACAATAACATTTATATATTTGTTTTCAGTTTTCACACATACTCTCTTAAATAGGAAACCTCGGTAGCTCTCATTTTTCGATCAAGTTTCTTTGAATATTTATATTTTAAGAACTCATTTTAAGAGTTAAAAGTAAAGGGAAACAACGTATGTCTTTCTCTCAAAGGTAAGACGAACCACAAGTAGACAATTAAGCGGAGCGACTGGCGTGAACTTATTCGAAATGTCTGACCTAGTAAGCGCATATTATATTTGTACATTGAAAGGATGTACAAAAAAAAAAGAATTATCTTTTTTGTCAGATCGCTTCGCTTTTTATATCCTACAGCACTTAAGGTACCAAAGTATCTTAGGTTAGTGTGGATATATTTAACAGCCAGGACTTGTAGGGCGCCCTGGCTCACCATAGTGCTTTTACTTGTTATAAACTAAAGGCACGTTTTATAAAATTAAAACACAAACTAAAGGAATTGAAACCTAATTTTTCGTGCAAGATTTCAAGAAGTTGTATGGTTTGAGTCTAAGCAAAGAAAATTTTGAAACAAAATCAACAAATTCTTTTTTTTATATCAAGCGAACTTCTTTCTGTTAAAATGGATTGCAATTGCTACATCAAAGCTAGTCCCAACTATATTATTAAGTACAATTACATAAAACTATAAAGCAAACGTAGGACTTCGTTTGTAAGTTTGCAAAATGAAAAATCAAGCATTATATATGTTAAAATATTTATATATACCACCAATACTATTGCTACTACCACCACCTCCAATTTGTACATAGCTCTTGTCATCATTGTTAAACGATGTTAGAGTGCAATTTAAAGTTGCGTTTGTTGTCGTTCTTGTTATTGTTGTTGCTGTAGCTGAAGGAGATGCTATTGTGGAAGAAGTAGAGGATGGTAAGGTATTAGAAGAGGAGGAGGCCACACCTAATATTGGAATAAAGTTTAAATTGAATTGCTTATTATTAATAATATTTCATTAAAGTATTGACATTTATTGTTAGTGTAATGTTACCGTTATTGTGATTATGATGATGTTGTTCCTGTTGCTGGTGCTGATGATGATGATTTTGTGCTTGCTGAGCTTGCTGTTGCTGTATTAATGTGCCACCATTTGCTGTGACTGTTGAGTTGCCTATTTGAGTGTGTGACAACAAAGCAGCGCTAGCTGTAAGTACATTACTATTACCGCTGCCCGCGGAATTGTGATGATGATTTTGTGCAGCATTATTTTGTGTGCCATTCGCGGCGGTTACAGTTACAGCTAAATTATTCGAGGTGACAGCAGCTGTTGCTGCTATCGCATTCGCACACTCTTCCGTAGGTGAGGGGTGCTCTTCTTGGGGCAAAGCCTGCTGTAATAATTGCATGTAAAATTCATTCTCCTTAGCTACCTCTCGTTGCTTGCGCTGACGCATACGATAGCCTACATAGCTTTTAAAGCCAAAACCTAAAGTTACCACTGGATACCCAATGCTTAAAAAAAGTAAAAAAATTAAACAAAACAAATGAAAATAAATAAAGTTCAAAAATAAATTTTTGCATTTACCAGTGTGCTGCAAAAGGTCGACATAAATCTAAATGTGGTATATGACGGCTGTCTTTCCATCTAATACCAGCCTCTAAGTAAACAAATAACATCCATAAAATAATTGTTGGTAAGCATATGCCTTTATCTGTAAAAGAAAAATTTTTCATAATTCCTTGCCGTTCAATATTAGACTCGCACCTGTATGCCAAACGTACTGCACCCAGACATAAGTGCTGGCTACAAATAATAACCAATGCACCGGTACAAAAAATAAACATACTAAGTCCGATGTTATGGCTATGCATACAAATAAAACTGAAAATGCCTAAAAAGAAAAATAGATATAGAGCACGCAAACAGATTTATTAAGCAATATTTTTCTATTTCCAACTTACCAATCCTTTATATTTAAAAGAATCGTGTACAGAGCGCAATAATAGCCAAAATGGCCATAGGAATTCAAAACGGAACATGAACATAAAATCTGCAGTTATCACAATTGCCCATAGTACTAAAAATTTCATGTATAAAACAGTTGTGCTGAAATAAATATAATAAAGAAAACAATTAAAATTACTTTTTAATATTAACCGTTAAAGTAATATAAGACGTGATGAAATCATCCTAACGGATAATAATCCAAAATCTCAGTTTCTCATATTCCTTCTTTTTTTTTTTTGACAAAATCTACCGTTGTATAGACCAATGCGCATTTTACCATATGTTTCAAATAAATGAAATTCTATTTCGATTATAACCGCTAACGGCAATAACCTCAATTGAGGGTAAAAAATTTCAGTTTGGCATAGCTGACTGACACCCTAGACCCTCATATAATTCTTGATGTATTTTTTATCGGATCTTGTCTATTCGAAATTTATCATAATTCATTTTCTTGTGAATTATCTTATTATTCTTCATTAATTTTTATAATATAATAAAAAAATAAATAAATATAAGATTCTGGAAATTAGAACCTTTTCTCCTATAAAAATGCATAGTTTCCATAAAAACCGTTATATGGGAGAATGAAGTCAAAAAACTGTATCCAAATATAGTATTAACCTTTTTGTCAAATTACTATTTACGATCACCATTATGTAATATTCAAAATGAAGATACTTTTCCCACATAAAAGCTACGTTTTTGCAGGGAAGCTTGTAGGGGGAAAAATTAAAAAAATCGGTCTATTCCATCCAAATTTTTTGCATCAATCTAGTATATCGAAATATAATAACATTGTTACTCTGTTTCTGAAATTTTAAAATCGCTGGTTCTTTTCATAAAACGACTTTCTTAAAGTAAGCCGTTATATGAGAAGTGGTCGGAAACCTCGAGCGAATCCAACCTATTTTTACTAGAATTCATTTTGGGGCTAAGCAAGTCAGCCTTCAAAATTTAGTCAAAATACCTCAAAAGTTGTGACCTGTAGGTTGGACACACATCTACACGCGACAGATCTCAAATAAACAAGCTTTAATCAGAAAATGATTCGGTATCAACCGATTTGGAAAAACCGCT
>CCAG010004442.1:0-33116 GCA_001077435.1 Glossina morsitans morsitans | reverse complement strand
GGCTCCGGCCTGGTAGCTGGAAAGCCAGGCACTTCGTACTAACTGCAGTGATGTTAAAATCTTATATTGTCTTTGTCTTATCCTGAGGAGAGAATATGTCCATACATATGGAGGCGACTAAATCAAAAATGTTGTCCTACAGTGTTCGCGCGGCAAATGATGCTTCAAATTATCCCACGCTTCATCACAGACGCCGTCCACTGACGGTTGTCTCTATCGGTCAAATCAAGCCAAGAGAAGATAAGAATTAAGCAGAACTTAAAGTGATTTATCGCAAGGAGAATTTTTCCCTCCGGACCTTCACTATTTGGAAATCTTGGGGGAAGGTAAACGCCAGATGTGCTGGAAGGATAAGCGTCAACCTTCGGTGTCTTGGGATAGTAAACCCGTAGCATACTCCTGCGGTACTGGCTAACCCACTTACATGGAAGTACACATAAGTTTGGCGATTATTTCCTCGCCGGCTTAGTGCATTACATTCGTGCGTTACAGCGCCCGCCGATAACTAGATAGATAACTAGAACACTACATAAAGTGATGTCGATTTGAGCGACACTGCCCACTTTTAAGGAACGATAAAGTTAATGTTTAAAAATGCACGGAAATCCAACGGCTTCCCCAAGCAATACGCACTGTGCTCATCTCTCTCGCGTTGACGTTCTCTCCGCGGTAATTATTTAATCTACGTTGGAATAGTCAGTACCAGAGGCATTCTGAGAACGCGTCTAATACATTTGAAAGCTGGACTATCACTTGACAACTGTCTGCGAGCAACATCGTGGGGGCTTTGATTTCACTTAAATTCGCCGGAGCGCCAAGCTATGAAGTTATAATAGCGCAGTGGATTACTAAGAAGATAGAGTTTTTGAATAGGCCTCGCCTTCACCGGAGTAAGCGATGTATATATGTAATAGGACTGTAGGGGTAATTATCTGTTTCAGATGCCTTGGGACGATCGTTCGCTGGTCGCTTGTTGCACTTTACAGGCAGACCTGAAAAACATTAAAAATTGTCTACGACCACGGCTTTAAAGCATGAGAAAACCTAAATTCACATTCAAACTAAACTTAGACGATTAGCATCAATCGATTTGGAACTATCCTGGAAACAACTTATTAAGCAGTTGGAGTACTGACCGGTGACCTTTAAGCAAGGGCAACGTACCTAAATGACTTCAATGCTAATAAAACACTAAAAATATGTGCAATAAGGTATGCGTTCAGTGAAGTGCTTATTAGATCCTTCAGTTTTAATAACCTATTTTCCTACTGTCCTCACTTTAGATAAGCAATACAGTGAATGACGTCAGCGAGGATATCGCAAATGCACTCAAAGCGACACTTAAATTAATTTCAAATATGTTTTTTAAGCATTTCTTATTTAAAGAAGAAGAAGAAAAAAGAAGTTTTCTTATTCTTCGAAAACTGTTGATGTCATTTTCTTAGCCATAAATTTCCTTCTCTCTATAACCTCCTTAACGTAAAACTTAGATTAATAATCAGATCTTTAAATGTCTCATACTGTTTTTTGTGTTGACTTTCGAATTTTTCTTACTTCTTCTCTTTTCATTTTCATTTTCTTTATTTCTTCTGCACGATGCCGGTGACTTAGTAAAAAGGCAAAATAAAAAAAATAAAAAAGTTTTCCTGGCTTTTAGCCAATTAAACTATAATTCAATATGGAGTTATAAGTAGATAATACCAACACCGACATAAGCACCAAATTGTAGTCTTTTTAACTTTCATTCGTTTTCCCCAAGACAACTTATTATTATAAGTCCGACAAATGAATAGTTTGTAGTAAACTTTTGCTAAGATTTCCTGTCTTATGCTTTTATTTGTTTTTCGTATAATTTTTCTTAATTTTTTCTACTTTTTTTTATTTTCTTTTCTTTTTTTTTAGTTTTGCTTTCTTTCTTAGGTCTTTCGGTTTTTCACACCCAAACACTAGAATTTTATAACAAATAAAAACGTGAAATGAAAATTATATTCACCTTGGAGCGGCTTTTCGACACCCATCACTTCCAATTAATGAATGAATTAAAAAAAAAAGATTAATACTGTTCTTATTCTGAGAACGTGAGTGATATGATCGGAGATTTTATTCATATTGCTACAGAGGCAAAGTTGTGAAAGAAGTGAGAAAGAGAGGTGGAGAGAAAGGAAGAAAGAAACACAGATACATATGTTTAAAGAGTGAGAGAGTCACAGAGAGAGAGATAGAGGGGGACAGACAGGCATGCAGACAGACAGACATTGAGAGAGAGTAACAGAAATAAAGAAAAAGAGGTTGAGAGAGACACATCGGAGATTTTATTCATATTACTACAGAGATAAATTTGGGGAAGTAGAGAAAAAGAGAGAAGGAGAGAGGAAGACAGAAAGACAGATACATCTATAAATAGTGTGTGTGCGAGTGTGATAGAGAGAGAGTGAAAGAAAGAGAAGGACAAACAAAGAGAGACAGAGAGAGAGAGAAAAGACTTCACCTCTTTCTCAAAAAATTCTTTACCCTTTTTTTAAACTACTTTTATTTTTCAACTACGCGGCGCACGTTCACTGGCAGATCGGTTTCCTATATGAAGCCTATATAAGCCTATATGCTAAAGTATCTGCCTTTCAACTCTATCTTCCCTGTATTTGTTAGCGAATTTTCAAAATTCTAGTCATGCTAAACCTGAGGCTTAAGACCTCTCAAGTACACATGAGTTTCGCCTAAAGATCTGGTAAGAGAAGGGAACACGTATTTCCAATTGTTACTAATGAGACGACAAAATTAGTATACATTTGTTCTCTGGTTTTATGTATGGAAACAAAAATCTCTTATTTGCCTGACTGGTTGCGTTTACTTTTTGCACAAAAATATTATTTATTCATATTATAAGAAGCATAGAAAAGCATAAGAAGAAAAAGTTGAAAACGTAAGACGAATATTGGACACCTATCAAGAGAATCCAGTACTCTTTCAATGTATTTTAATCGAGGAATTTTCTTAAAAAATAAAACACTTTTTCAAATACTATTTCCCTGTGGCACGGAATTTCAGATCTTGAGGTCAACAACATTTCCCCCTAAGTGATTTCCTGCAATTAACAAAAATAATTGAAATAATTTTAATATCTCTGCCTTTATGTTATGAGTAAGCAATAAGAGTCGAGTTGAACTCAAGGTGACACAAGTGAAAGGTTAAAAATGGACAAAAAGTGATATTACAATGGCGTCGACTATAAGACAACGAACAAAAGCGGAAGGAGAAAAGGAAGCGGTTACTATAGTTGTGGCGGGAAATAACGATGAAGTTAATATTCTGCATAATCATAGCGATTTTGTGAGACATCGCCTCTGCCAAATACACTTATGTAATATACGCAAATGAGAATCACAGGCATAACCCAGCGTGGACGACGCTGGACGAAGCCCTCCTTTGTTAAGGAACGTTGCCAGATAAAACCAAACCAGCACAACATTTGAACTTAATTAATTTAATTTACAATCGATGGTGTGTTTAACTGACCAGCTTATGACAATTGCGCAAAGTGTCCAAGATGAAATCAATTCAGACTCCACAGTGTATATACATATATATGTATACGTTGGAAGGAATCGATTGATTTCTAGCTCTTTTTTTTTTTTAATGGCCAGTCTCCTATCCGTGTAACACGTTGGCGGGCAGAAAGAAGAAGAAGAGAAAGAGATAGGGAATTGGCCTCAACCTAATAAGCGTTATGCATTTTCCGACTGAACATTCACTATAGCTACGACCGAAGCAAACTCTACCGTACTGAGCTTTGAACCCGCGAACCTCTGAGGTAATTTTACGATAATGGAGAAAATATTCTCACTTTACATGACAACTTCGTCAACGCCCTAACTCGGATTAAAACCATATATATATAGGAGTTGTATATATATGTATATATAGATACAGGGAGAGGCAAGTTGAACCTATAGACTACAAAATACATGAACGAATAGAGACAAAAAAAAAATACAAAGATTGGCAGACAAATAAGCAGATATTGGGATGAATTAATAACTGAATAAATGCAAAGATGGATGCACGACCAGATAAACGGATATGGGGTGTGCTTATAGAGAGCAAAATCATCAATAGAACAGATGGATTGATAACTGGATAATTACGCGGCTAAAGAAATAGACACGTGCTTACAGTGATAAAGGAAAGTACCAAAGGCAAGCAGTAAATATGGACAAGCGAAAAAATCTAAATGTGTAACACAGAAGACAACAGATTATTAGGTGGACGGGTAGGCCACAGCGCTCCACTATCATATATAAGCAAATATACGATGGCATAGAAATTTATAGAAGCTGCCTAATACGAAGAAGAGAAAAGACTAAGAGAGGTGAGTAGATAGCAGGAAAAAAGACAAATAGGTAAAGAAGTAAAGAAACAAATAAGCGGCCATTCGACCGACTAATATATTAAGTGACAAGCAAGTAAATAAATAAATAAGGAGGAGGACAAGTCGGCAGACAACCAAATGAAGATAGTTTAATAACTGGAGGAGGAAGTCGGTGTTTAATGAGGATAACCACGTTTGAAAGCTTAACTCACGGCCAGCGCGTAGTATAGTGTCTAGGACAGAAATACATTCTATCACCTGAATATCTTTCGAAGGACCGATTCAACTAACGAATTGAGATTAAATCAGGATAAGAAAAATCTCCTGTGATAAAGCTTTTCGATTCTATGTAGTCGCTGCTATCACCGGAAAGACAGGCACTTAGATGAACGGACGCGTAAATGGCGAGTTAGACCCTTTAAATATAAATAATAATGGATGAGTACCTGAACATTTAAGCTGAGAAGTAGCTATACAAGTAAGTAAGGATACTAGTAAAGCTGGTGAGTAGCTATACTATCAAGAAAATTGGTCACGGACAAACAGTCGTGCAGATAGGCGGAAATTTAGACAAGTGTAGACATGAGTAGACAGACGAGCACACAAACGAATAGGAACAACTTAAGCCTTACGCTAAGCATATATCTACGATTTTTCGTTACATCGTTACAATCGTGTCTCCAAACTTATGAAACCCTTCGATTGTAACGATTAGTAAATAGAAAGAGGATACAAAAATAAAAAACATATTCAAACACCGAACTGACCGAAACCCATGCCCTCTTTTAAAACTTGCTCTTAAAACTTGACATCACAAAAGTGCACAAATACTTATACAAACCTATGTACATATGTTCAAGTGCAGATAAATGACTAAAACTCTAATAGTTACGAGACCACAATAACCACACACAACATAACATAATAGAATATGATGAGACTGGCACATGAACTTCTCTCTCCCATATTAAAATAATAAAACCAAACAAATACTACGGCATGTATACGGCAAACAAGCCATATTAATATAGTTATATAAGTTATTTGTTTTATCTCAATACACCCGGGCTTATGCAGCTTATGAATCCAAGCCAAAGTAAGACTTAAATCTAAACATGAAAATATAAAGCAATTGCATAATTCTGCCGTTCAAAAAGTACGTTATGGACGGACGCCCTTGTGAATCGTTCCTGCTTTGAATTTTGCAGAGATTTTCAAATTTATAACAATATATGTTTATCTTCATTATTATTAGCCTTCTCATAGCTCTAGTTATAGGTCTTTTTTTTTTTATTTTTTTGTTTTTTAAATTCTTTTTTCCTATGCTTTCAATGTTTTAGGTGACTTCTCATCTATGCTGGTGCTTGAACTATTCAAAACATGTCTTTTTCTTCTTCTTGCTTAGAGGAAATATACCCAAAAAAGAAAAAAGAAAAGTAAAAAAGAAGATTTTCATTAGAAGGCTACAGACAGATGAAAAGGTTAAAAAGGCAATCGAAACAAATATCACTTGAAGTTTCGTAAGTAAGGGTTAAGTTGGAATAAAAAAAAAAAAAAGAAAAAAACAAAAATAAATAATAAGAAAAACCTAAAGGGGACAACAGTCCGGGCCCACCTAACAATGCTTGCAAAGGTGAAATGCTTTCCCACGTGACGACGCAACTCCTAAGAGTCATTTTCAAGTTTGCGCAATTAGTTACACTTTTACATTCCTTTTAAATAACTTTCGTCCTTTTTTTTTTTTTCTCTTCCTGTTTTCTGAGTTAATACTTTTTGCAACTGTGTTTCTTCCAAAAATTATTTCATTTATTTTATGTTGTCAGTGACCTTTAAAATTATTTTGCATATGTTTGCATTTTTAGATTTCGTTCTCTATCTTTCCGTGATTTCCCTCAACTACAAGTCTTTTTGACTGACTCATAAGACTCTGACAACAACTGAATGACTGACTGAATGACTGTTTAAATATCTTTTCTATATATATATATATATATTTTTTTTTTCTTTTTTTTCCCTCCTTTTTATAGTAAAAAACTCTTCTTTTTCTTTACTTATTTCGGCATGATATCCTTGCTTTGTTGCTTCTGTTGACTGACTTGCCAGCTTGTGTTTATTTGCTTTTGGCATCATCATCGTTATCATCATCAGTAACATCAACAACATCATAAGCATGCTTACATTCTTAAAGGAAACCAAGCTGTGTGCTTTTCTTTTCTCCCAATTTTTTTTTTTTTTCTTTTTTTCGTTTTAAATAAAGATATCATTTCACAGCCACAAAGAATATGTCAACCCAAGTAATGAAGAAAATAACGAAATTCTAAAATATTATGAAGAAGACAAACCGTCGGACGGTCTAACTTCCCTCACTCATCTCTTTGCTGTTTCGTTTAATTTATTCCCCCTAAATGACAGTTTTTTTCTTTTGATTTTAAATAGTAATAAGTATAAGAAGGATAGAGAGAAGAAGAAAGAGAGAGAGAGAGAGTAAACAGCAGTGTGTAACCAAATATATAGAATATTTCGAGGAGAATTGTAAAAGCAGTCATGATGTTACACTCTTAAGCGCAATTTTGCTTTAGGAGGAACGCTTTTATGAAATTAAGTCGTAGCAGTTGTTCAAATGAAACTTAATTTTTGTTGATTTTCATTAAACCTGATGGAAACGTTATAGTTAGCTTTTCTCAATTTAAGGAAAGGACAATTCATCGCTATTCTTGCTGACTTGATTTTCATATTCTTCGAACCGCCGAAAGAATGCAAATAGTTTTTGATGAAAATACCAAACAGTTGCAAGGTAATGAAAATATTGCGTCAAGTTATCTTTACCTGTTGGAGAACATTTCGCGGATGGTAACCTAAGCCATTTGAAAGTTATATTTCTAATCTCCACACATGGTTACATTGACTTTTCTTAAATAAGCAAATCGCAATGGCTTTTCGCTTAGCCGAGTAGATAAAAGTCATGACTACCTTAGTTCAACGTGCGCGGGCTCCAATCTCAATGTAGTAGAGTTTATTTTGACCGTAGCTATAGTGAGTACTTTAAGCTGGTAAAGGCTTTTACTAGGCAATTACTCGTTGGACACATACCCACTGCATTGCGGCCAGCACAAGTAGCCCGTTAGATAAAAACCCTCACTAAGCCCAAGTTATCGTTCACGAGTTCAAACGTCAATGGGACCGAGTTTATTTTGACCATAGCACGTTCAGTCGGTAAAGGCGTAACACTTACTAGTTGGACACACATCCCCTACATTACATCCAACACCGCGTAGCCGAGTAGATAAGGATCGCCACTACCCCAAGTCAGCGTTAGCTGACTCAAGTGTCAGTGAGGTAGAGTTTACTTTAGTCGTTACTATTGCAAAAGTGAAAGCATAACACTCATCGATTGGATACATCTGCACTAGCTTGCGGCCAGTATGAGTAGCGGAGCAGATAAAAATCTGCGCTTCCCCAAGTCAGTCAAGCGGGTTTTTTATTTATTTAAGTTCGGTCGAGTTTACTGTGATCGTAGCTATAATTAGTGCTCTTAGTCCGGTGAGGGCATAGCATTTAACGAGCGGATAGCGATCACCACAACCGCAAGTCAGCGCTAGTGGGTTCAAATGTCAGTAAGGTAGAGTTTACTTTGATCGTAGTTATAATTTGTGCTCTTAGTTCGGTGAGGGCATAGAATTTACCGGCCTAACAGTTGTCTATTAGATTGCGGATATTATGAGTGGCTGTGTTAATAAGAGTCGCAGCTTATGAAGTTCGGTCGAGTCGAATCCCAATGTGATGTAGACTAGCAAACTTGATCTATAGCTTAGTGTTTGTTTAGTTGGCAAAAGCGTGCACACATTAAGCTACGGAGCCACTCTCCATCTCTTTCTCTCTTTTCTCACTGCTTCCTGATCTTCACCATCATAAAGGAAGATAGCCTTTGAGTATTTAATTATATTTTAAAAAAAAAAATCAATAAATTCATTCATATGCCTATGACTTGCTTATGTTTTTTCTCGAATGCATAATAATTTCGGTCTCCTTTGCACTCCAAGCAAGCTAGAAAATCGCAAATTCTTGAAAAAAAAATCTCTTTGAAATATTACTGATATTTAGTAAAAAACAACAAAAATATCCGCTCATGATAACAACGTCCGAAATGATCAAAATGAATGCCTCTGAAATCATCTAAAGATTCCTGAAAGCACGTAGCATTTCATTGTCACAGCAACAGGAATGTCCATTGCGTGCGATTTTGCTTTGTTCTTATGACTTGGCAGATCATTTTAAAAGCAATCTAAAGAAAAGCTTATCTATCAACTGCTGCAGATTTCTTTTCTATTTATTACGCCATGGTAACGGGCAAACTGTATTCAAGCACACCTTAGTAGGTAGAAATAACAATAAATGACTTTCTGGTTTGTTTTTTATATACGTGTACGTATATATAAGAAACTAGCATTATCTACATATATGTACTTTGTTATTTAATTATACCTTTCACCTAACTATGCACGGTTGCAGCATAATTCCGACTACTTCCGACTAATGCCGATCACGATAATTTGTTTCATAATATTTCGGTCTTTTTTTAATTTAACATTATAATTATTTTTGATAATTAATAAAATGAATTCATATTTTTGAGTTTTTAATTATGTTTTTAAAATTTCTAAGACATGTTTTTACTCTACACCACTTGTGCTCCAAGAGTATATTAAACATATTAAGCAAATGTATGCAATAGAAAGAGGGACTTGAGACTTTTAGTACACCAATCGATACGGAAGCTTTTTTTCTTGTTTGTCTGTCTATCCATCTTAGGCGCTTAAAATAGACCCAACTTTTACTACACCGATCGATCTGGAATCTTTTCATCTTCTCTGTCCTTCAGTCCAACTTATTTTTTTTTTCTTGTGTTCAATTTACAGATCGTAATTTTTGAGATGTTGTGACGGAATTTGGTACATTGACGTGTTTTAGTCTAAGAACGGACGACAGGACCACTTTTTCGACCAGTCCCCATGTAAAGCCTTATTTTGAATGAATCTTAAATGAATAATTGTATTAAGCGCAGTGATGTAGGGTATATAATGGTTAGCCAGGACTAACAATAATATTTTGATTTGTTTACTTTTCAGCCTTCTTTTGTTTTCAGTTTTTTTTTTTTAAATAAAATTTCATCTTTATTGCTTATTTTTAATTTCAGCTGTTAATAATTTTTTAATTTTTTTAAAACTTTATTTATTTCGCACTTTGAGCTTTTTTACAGTTTTTCACAATTTTTTCTTTAATTTTTTTTTCTTACACATTCAACGTCTTTTTTTACTTTAACAACATTTTTTTTAGTTTTCAATGAATTTCCGGATTTTTTGTTAAATAAATAAATAAATTTACGCTCCATTTTCAGCACTTATAGTGTGTTTCGTTTTTGTTTTTCACTTTGTTTTTTCATCTTTAAAAAAAAAATTTTTTTTCATTTATTTTAAATTTTCAACTTATTCATTACTTTTTAAAATTTCAATTTTCTGTTTTGTATTTGCGGCCCTTCTTTTTTCTTTTTTTACTTTTTCTATTTATTTTATGATTTCAACTTTTTCACGCCCTTTCGCTGATGATCGCAGATTAAATAAAAAAAAAAAAAAATCCCTTTTTTTTTTTTTTGAGTTATTTTTATCAATGCATACATTTGTTAACGTATAAACACACTTTAGTAGGCAGGTCACGTTTGGTGTTTTCCATCAAGTGGAAACTTTATTCAATGATACTCTGTTAATATCTCCTATCGTGTATGTAAATGTGTTCAATATAAATCGTTTATAGTAGATTGAAATATTTTTGTGATATACAATGAAAATGATTTCGCATAAATTTATTGAGAATAAATGAAAAGAAAGAAATTATTACGTAAAAAATACATTTATTTTAATCGTAAAGAGACTCCTAGCTATTGATTTATATATTTATTTATTTTTTCAAAATTATTATGAAAAAAAAAAAATTTAGGAAAAAAATTAATTAGAAAATTTTATTCACCTTAGGCCAAATGTTAAATAATCAGAACTTGAAGCAAATCTAAAAAATGTCAATGCGTTATATTCCCATTTGGAAATAAGTCTATGGAGCATTGAAAATATTGCATGCAATATTTTTTTATTTTTTGTTTCATTGCAGGCGACATAATTAATGACTGCAACCAGTTGCACTTTTACATGCTTTTTAAAAAGTGCTGCAAGAAGTATTATAGGTTACGGTTTATGAATTCCACGTCAAGCTTTTTTGCTTACTCTGAGCAGAAGAGACTCATCTGATCTGTAAATACTAACGACATTATAAAGTAAGCCTTAAAGTAACTCAACCTTTCGCTACTGTAGCCAAGTAGCATGGACGGATATCCTCAAATTGACAATGCATGCACATTCATATATTTCTATATACGTTTATATGTACGCGTACGGGGAACCCATAATTTATAAATATGTAAATAAGTTTAAGTTGTAAAAAAAAATTCTAAATAAATTAAATGAAAAAAAATTAACAAACAAAAAATAAAGGGATATATATAAATGTACTTAATTCAAAAAGTACATAGTGTAAGAGTGTATCGATAGCTACTTCTTTGGGGCCTTTTTCCCTTCTCTCTGAATTCTCATACCCCACACGATTTGTGGTACAGGGTATATTAAGTTAGTGCGGGCGTATGTAACATGCAGAAAGGCTTAAGAGAGACCTACCTTTTATAATATCGATAGATTCAGAATCACAATCTGAATTGATCTACGCCAGTCTGTCCGTCTGTCCATGTAAATTTGTGTTCAAGCTACAAACCACAATTTTTGAGATATTTTGATGAAACTTGTTTCGTCCTAACGTGTTTTGACCCCAGGACGAATGCTATTAAAAATGGTTTGGATCGGTCAACTTTTTCGACCACGCCTCTTATAAAGACCTATTTTGAAAAGTCGTCGGAAATAAATTTGCAATTTTCAAAATTTCTCGGCAAAAGTGGCTAAGTAGTAGTATTTCGGCATTCCAAATTAATATGAAAACTTTAGATCGGCTGACGAAATTTTGTGAACCTTCTCTCTTATAAGGGAAACTGAAGTTCATACGACAAACAGGTGTAATTTTCAATACTTCACGATGAAAATTATATCCAAATAGTAACGTCACATAAGAAAGTTAACTATACCAAATTTGGACCATCTTGGCCTATTTTTTGGATCCTACTCTAACAAGCATTGTCACGGAAATTGATCCTTTGTATGGCAGGAAAGTCTAGGCTTTAATATGTGCTGATGAAAATTAACCCATAATAGTGATTTCATACAAAAATAACAATTGCGTTAGACAATGTGGTGTAGGGTATTTAATGGTCGGTCTTGCCCGACTACAATATTCTCATTTGTTTTTTCCTTATTTTGGTTTGTCTATGTGGCTGGGGAGCAAATGTGTTATACATTTTTTTTTGTATTATGTTTATATTATAGGTTGTATTATACATTGACCCATGTTTATGTATATATATCATATATATATATATGTATATATTATAAATAAACCCCAAAATTTACGCAAGATTTGAATTAAATAGAAAACAGTGTTAGTTTTATTGTAATTGTAATTTTTTTTATTGAATCGTAATCTAGAAAAGAAGGGTTATGTGTGGAATAGCACATGGGACAAATGGCCTCCAAGTGACGGTTGTTTGCATATAGTGCGTATATCGTTCGTTTTCTCGAAATACTGATCACCGAAACGAGAGAATATATGATTGGGGAATATCTTATGCAGTAATTGATTTGTTTCGCGTGACATATGGCACGTGGGACGGTCTTGTTGCAACCGTGTAATATTCTGAAAATTGCTTCTGTAAACTGTTGTTTATTGGCTTAAGGAAAGATTTTTTACGTAACAATAAATTGGAGTAGAGAGAAATAAAATCTAAGATTAAAATCTTATAAAGCGCTGCCATCTACGGTCATCATCTTCATTGAAAACTGTACCGCACTTGAGATTTGGAGCCACGACCACTAAGCTGTTAGTCAGGATTCTTTGCCTATTCGGCCACTCAGGCGGGTAAGAGTACCAAATAACATTATATAGATGGGCGTGATACTGATTTCAACTCTATCATCGATTTTTATTTTTTTTTTTACCTTTTTTTTTTATTTTCTTTATTCCTAAATTTTTTGTTTTATTTGACTATTTCTTTATTTGCAGGTTTGCATATTATAAAATCCCTATTGCCTAGACCTGATTGGCAACTTAACATTTCTTCAACTTTCGCAAGTAACAAGCAAAAACTCTATAATGGACCACAATCCCTCATTAAATACCCTACACCGACCTACATTTATTCACATAAGGACTTTTTAAAATGAAGCGTTGTATGGGAAGTGGTCGAAAAAGTGGTCCAATCAGAATTATTTTCAGTAGCTGTCGTTCTTGGGTCAAAGCACGTAAGTGTACCAAATTTCATCGAAATAATGTAAATATTAAGGTCTATAGGTTCAGTGCAAGACAGTAAGACGGAGGGACGGCGGACAAGTTTAAATCAGTTCAAAAAGCAATTCTGGATCGATGGATATAATAAAAGATGGACACATCTCAGCTGCTTCTAGTGATTGCATATGTCCGCACAATATATCCTTACACCACAAACGGTAGGGCGCATAAATATAGAAAGAAGCCTTTTTGCTGTTGTTGTTTTTTTTTTACGCTATAATTATATGCAATTAATTTGTTTGTCAACTTTAGAGGTGTCAATCATCGCTTGTATTTACAAACATTTTTATTTTCTTTTCTTTTATGACCAATCACTTAAGGGATGTCCCCTATCCGTATAACAAGATGATAGTTTGAGAAAAATGGAGAAAGGGAAAAACTGTAATTAATTGAAAAATTTTTAAATCTTTAATGTATTAGTTATTTTTCCATACACATAATGGTTTAATTTTTACATTTTTAAAATATTTTTTTTAATATAATTTTACATCAATTTTTGCAAAGCTTTTCCGCTTTTTTTGAATCCATTTTATACACATTTTTATGAAAAACACAAAGAAAACTTCGAAATCTTCTCTTTTTCTCTTTCCCTATCGCTCGTTCACTCACTCATTCACTCACTTCATGCATGCATTCATTTATTTACAAAATCATGAAAATCTTCTTTTTTATTTTATTTATTATATGCAACAACAACAAAACTGGCACATAACACTTGTCAGCTAAATCTTACCTACGCTCTCCATCTCTTTTCTCTATCTTTGTTTTTTTTACGAGAATGCAAAAAAAACAAATCCCATTTTTCAAACTTGCACGCTTTTCAAAATTATTACATAAACATATACACCCACATGCATAAGTACATATATAAATATATATACGCAAATACATATATATACATACATGCATACATATCGCGTATATGTGTATATATAGGATGTGTAAATACATAACGTATTGTTTGCTGTAAGGGAAAAAAAGTGAAAACTTAAAAGATAAAACGCATCCGAAAAGCGATTTTAGTCAGCTTAAGCCGAAGCCCTACACTTTAGAATACGAAAATCGCGCTAATTAAATTTCGCAACGCAAATGCATGGCCATTGGTTAGGTTTAAATTTCGAGAAAAACAAATGAATCAGTTTTTTTTTCTTTTCAGCAAGCGTTAAAGCGATCAGATCAAATCTGAAGACAGCATCAATATTTTTGCCTTATAACCAAATTTTGGATTTCTTTCTTTAGTACGAACAATTAAAAGGAATTAATAGCCTCGAAGTGATGAAAGAAAATGTTTTACTTAAGCTTCACATATGAAATCTATCAGCGTAATTTTTATACCCTACACCAGTTATATGGGTGCGCTAAGCTGATACCGATATCTGCAAAAACCCGAAAGGACTCCATTACAGGCTGTCCGTCTATCTGCCTTGTCTTCCTTTACTCACCCTACAGATGCCTGCAAAAATCCGAAAGGACTCTATTACAGGCTTTTACTACATCGATTCAAGCTTGTCTGTCCGTCTGTTTACCTTGTTTTCGTTTTCTCCACCTAATGCCTGCAAAAATCCGAAAGGACTTTATTACAGGCTTTTAATGCACCAATTCAAGCTTGTCTGTCCGTCTGTCTGCCTTGTTTTCCTATGCTCAACCTACAGACCAGACGTAATTTTTAAGACATTTTATGCCAACTATTCCGTATTCCTTTCCACCATCCTTTACTGATTATCAGTTATTGATAATCTTTTCTTAAGCTGTTATCCGCTCTTTTTATTTATTATCCGTCAGGCCAGGTACGTGAATCTTAAAGTGTCTGAGAGTTTTTGGATGCAAGACCAAAAACTCTTCAAAAGAACTATTAAGTGTTTGAGGCAAACCAGTCATCGACTCATTTTCACGCATTTTCGTAAGAATTGAAGCGTTTCTCAGCAAGTGCGCGTTTCTCTCGAAGCGAATAATTAGTAATCAGACAGAGCCACAACTGGTGTGTAAATCGCTTGTGAAATTGTTTCCCAATTAAGCAAATGAATACTTTTCTTGTTTAGGTTTGCTGTGTGTGAAGGTAGATTACCATGTGTTTCCTTTTTATGCCCATCACCGAAGGATGAGGGGTATATTCATTTTGTCAAAACATTTGCAACGCCTAGGAGGAAGCATCATAGATCGCAAAATATATCTACATTCCCGATCATCATCAAATTCTAAATCGAGCACCCGTTCGGCTGTCCATCCGTGACGTCCTCCGCAAAAATGAAGCAATCGGCTTGAAACTTGACAAAAACATTGCAACCAGGTTGGTATTGGAAATGCGCCAACCCAGTTATAGGACACGCCCATAGAACCACGTACACTGAGAATACTTCTGTTTTCCAAAAGGAATAAAAAATTGGCTTTTTTCTCATTACTCATTAACTACAGCAAATAAATGTATAACGAATTCCATAGGCGATGCTGTAGCATCTGTACAAAAATGAAAAAAATTGACCACGCCTACCCAATATTATAGTGTACACAAATTTAATTTTTTTTTACTACCTATGTAACGCGCACAAACAAGCTTCAAAGAGTCCATAAAATGTATAATTTTTTGACCTATTTCAAGTTTACAATGCAGCTAAACATGTCCGTCTGTTTGTCTGCACAACTGTGTAGTATTTTGTGATAAACATTCTGACGTTTGCAAAAGAATTTTAAGGTGACTTGAACTTTTCCAAGCACACGCTCAAAAGTCGTACACGCCTATGCGACAAAAGCTTTGATTTTGAAAATAGAAGAAATGAACCGCGTCCACTTCCTGTTATACAGAATGAAAAATTTAGTCCTTTTACTTTTTTTGTATTTTTCCCGATAACGGTGATGGGTATAAAAGATTCGGTCACTACCGAATATAACTTTCTTGTTTGACATTTTGATCGTTTTCCACGCAAGGCTTCAAATTGATCATTTATTATCAGTAGCCTTCAGTATTAAAGGTTTCGTTTTAGCTATTCGCAATAGATCGTACACAATATATATACAATATATATATATATAGATATATTGGTGTAATAGAAATTGTTTTTGTGTATATGCAATATGAAATTTTTGGCTATAAATATAGGTATAAAAATATTTAGAGAGTTTTTGGAGAGTTGTTTGCGAGGCATTTTTAATCTAAAGGACTTTACAGCACGCTGTGTATAGTTAATCCTTCAGAAGCACTTACTAAGCGATGAAAAAAAATGTAGGTACTCAAGCACCAAAAGTGATGTAATCCCTTAAGTTGGTTAGGAAGAAGAGGAAGACGTTCAACATTTGCGCCCTTCAGGGATGAAATTTGTGAGATATCAGATAAAATGCTACGGTATACAAATAATATATAATGTTTTATTACATATGTATAATAATCTATTAAATGCAAATATCACCTTTAAAGAGCCCAACGTTAGAATTGTTACCTATTTCGTCTTCTACTTCTTCGTAACAACCACTGGTAGGATTCTCGCGCAACTTACTTCAGAAACTCATATCAATAAGAAAGATATATATATATGTTCATATCTCATACGAACAAGGAAAATATATACGTATATGTACATATATATGTATATGTATATATATATAAAATTTCTATATGTTTCATATCGAACTATCAACTGAACATATTGGCAATCTTGGTTGAAACATTACTAAAATAAAAAAAAAGCGAATGAAACGAAGGGAGAGAAAAAACAATCTCTTGTAAAGTTGCTAACAAATTGTTTGTGAAAAAAAAGAAGAAGAGAAACAAAAAAAAAAGGAAAATTTGTTTTCAAAAACAGATTACAATGGACATTTTAATCTGAGCTTTTTAGCTATTTTCATTGTTGCTGTTGCTGTGTGCTCGTGGTACTACTACTACTGCGTACATATGCGCACAAACAAGCAAGGAATTAAAACAATGCAATACATGCTTACAAACAAACAAGTTACGCACTGATACAGAATAATCTAAAGCTTTACGTTTTTTATGCTCAGACGTATGCATTTATATATGCGCATGTGTGTGTGACTGTTTGTGTGTGCGTGTGTGTGTGGTTGTCTACTTCTGTAGGTATTAAATGCTTGGCATAAGGAAAGCAACAACAACAATAAAAAAAGTCAATTATTGCAATAGTGGAGCAATTATTTGTTGTTATTGTATTTTATTCTATATTTTCTAGATTTTCTTACACAACTCGTTACCAGATTTCGTTCCATTTCTTCTCCTATTTGTCTATATATGTTTGTAAATGTATGTTTTGTATATGTGTATATTGAAATCTTTCTCCATTAAAATAAATGAAAATGAATGAAAAAAAAAGAAAAAAGAAAAAGAATAAGAAAAAAACAAAACAGAACAAAGAAAAACTGTATAACCAAACCGACTTGTTACTGTGACAAACAATACCAAAAGGAACAACGCTAACAACTGTAAGAACAACAAACGACAACAGCAACAACAATAACAATAACAACAACAACAACAACAACAATAACACGAATAAAGATAATATAAACGCAGCAGCTAACGGCAATGACAAAAGCTTTAACGGTATTGTTTATGGCAAGAACATGTCATAGTGACATAGTGACATGTAATTGCTCAAATTATGAAACAGACAATGTGTTGTAATTGTAAGTGTAACGGCAGAATGCATCAACACACGATGCAAAACCATAAACTATAAATGTAAAACGAATAAAAAAGTATTGAGCCCAATAATCTAAATAATGCAAGAGTTTCCGAATTTTTTAGTATATATGTATGAGCATGGATTAAATAATTTGATTACACTATGGCTCAATATTTTTTCGACTACTTAATATATTTACAGTGCAGCGCCTTTTTATGTGCATATTTTTCTTTAGAGAGGCATCGTTTTCTACCGGAAAACTTGCTAAAAACGCTACACAGTCATATGCTAAATCCCATGAAATTCTCAGCAAAAGAAAGTTTCGAAATTCTGGGACTAGTTACTTCTATGTTATTTCTCTTCACTTTAAGAACCGAGGTAAATTGTTGAAAATTGCGGGCTTAAGGACGGAACTTCCCATTATAAACAAAAGCGTGGGAGACTGAGAGGCTGAGAGAAGATTATCATTATGCGCTAAAACACTTGGAGTAAGCGCACATTGAGTTGTGCAGAGGTACACAACACTTAGAATTACTTGAAATAGACCTTTCTCTAATAATACCAATCGTTTCAGAACATCATTCTGAACTCATTGAAGCTTGTCTGTCCATCCACTCGTCTGTCTGTCCGTCAACCCACCGGTCGCAACGTTTGAGATATTTAGATGAAATATTGTACACTAACGCATTTTGACCCCAAGACAAACGCTATTGAAAATAGCTTAGATCCGGCCATTTTAAAGTTTTTTTTTTTTCAAAATCCATATATGAGTAACTGTAGAATGATGTAGGGTAGACACTCAATGGATAGGCTGGTGTTGGCATACCCTGACGAAAGTTTGAAGCCATACAAGGTAAGCCAGGATCCATTGGAAAAAATATTCATAAACTTAGATAGAGAAATGGGTGGTGTACGAATTCGAGAGGAGAATGTATAGAAATCAATGGGTAGTGTACGAATTGGAACGGAAAACACCTGCATTTGTTTCACTTTGAAATCGTTAAACATAGCATAACGAGTGAAATCGTATGAAAAACTATGCAATATTCTATGCAACAGTAGTTAGAATGTATGAATTCTTTGCTCTTTCTCTCTCTCTCTCTCTCTCTCTCTCTCTCTCTCTCTCTCTCTTTCTTTCTTTCACTCTCTATGCTGGAAAACCCAAAACTGGAGTACGATATAAATAAACGTTTGTCTTTTCCTTATTTTAATATAAATGCGGACATTTTTTTTTACAAAGAGCTTTTTCCCCTCCATTACATAGTAAAACATATTTTCACTTTTGTATTAATATGAAAACGTTAACAATTGCACAACAATTGTTATGACGAATAACAATAATTTTTATTAAAAAAAAAAAAACAAAAAGAACGCAATTGTTTTTGTTATTCCGTAAAAGTATTTCTATATCGCAAACCGTTAAAGGGTTATGTACACGTATACGAACATTCTCATGTGTAACATATGTCATAACGATTATTATTTTTATGTTCATCACTAAAGAGTATATTAATTTTCATAATAGCTATGCATCTGAGGGGCGAATTTCTTTTCGAAGAACTTGTAAGAAGCGTCAATCCCAGTTTTGGAGGGAAAAAAGTAAACCTGCCTTTCAATTATTCCTCTACCGCTCTACGCTCTACGCTCTACGATTTAAGACATTAAATTTTAAACAAGTAAGAAAGTTATATCCGGCGGGTGGCGAATCTCCCATACCCACCCCACTATGTTTTTCGCTTTCTACTCCCCAAGTTCTTTTATTTGATACCCATATCGTTGGTATTATTAAGCAAAAAGTAATCATGGTGTCCATCATATCCATTCTAAAGTTAACCCATTTTTAGGCATATATTATATCTTCATTTGAGGAGTGTACGAAATAGTTTTAAACATTCGATCCTGTTTGACTTAGGATAAATAAGATTAAGACCTCAAAAATTTTGAAAAAAAAAATTGAATTAGTATTAACTTTGTGTGGCCATGGCGGATTGGTTCACTTTTCCGACCTAAAGAGTAGAGTGCTTCGTAAAGTAAATGTGGAAAATTTCAGCCTTCCAACTTTAATAATTTCCGAGTAACGAGCAAAGATCCAAAAATTTTTGTTAAAAAAAATTGAGTCGAGCCCAGTCGACGCTTTCCTGTTCCTATAGTCGCTATATAGATTCAATGGAATCCTACTCGTTGCTCTTAGGAATTTTGCGCTATGGACCCACTAATTTCCTAACCTCCAAATGAGTAGGTGAACAGGCTTTATGCAATGGTACCAGATTATCCTTACCTTTAACCTGTACACAAGGTCAATGAGCATAAAAAATTTCCACAATACTGATGCGATTTTATCCAGCATCCAAATACAGCGGGGATCGTTGTCGACCAAAGCATAGCAAAGAAAGGCTCGAAAAAACTTCCATATTTAAATCTATAACAAGAAAAGTTCGATCCTTTCTCGATTAAGTGGCATATTTTTAGGAGAAATAGTGGGAGTAATAGCAATAGTAAGGCCTGATAGCCTGATGGTATGTTAAGTTTTTTCTAATTGATGTTTATATTCCTTTCCTAATAGGTATCTTGGGTTCAATAACTCATAGCCCTTTATCCACTACATCGATAAGTAGTTCATAACCAGTTTTTTAATTCAAATTTTACGAGCTTCAATTCGTATTTCGGATTGTGATCGGCTATAATCCATTTATAAGATACATATTTTTATTTATAATAGGCAATGTTTTGGGCAGCTATACCGACTTCTGAGCTTGATCAGTAGACGGGGTTTTTTTCTTATATGAGTAATCACTTCCATATTCGGGTATCAAGATGACGCGCACGGAAGAAGAAGAGACTGTGGTGGTGAACGGTCAAGACAAACTCTATCACGCTTGAAATTTGAGCCAGCGGGTAACAGCATGGCAATCGCCATTCTTTTCTGCTCGGACGTATGGAGAGGAAAATAAAAAACCTTTCTTCTTGCGTCCTCTTGCCAAAAAGTGGAGCTAATCAACCCTGCATTAGATAACTACTCAAACTGCGCCAAAAATATGTTTCCCAAATAAGATCACGATTTGAAATTTAAAGAATCGGTAATTGGAACCTGACTTTACTCATCAAAGCAATTTCAATAATTCCAATATACTCAACTCAGATCATTTATAAAAAACTTTATGAAAAAATTGTGAATTACCTCAAATCCAAGATCTCCGCACTTCGCTTAGACCGTAAGTTCTTCGAATTTTCAAGGTCTCTTAAGCCCCCTTATAACTCGAGCACTCCAACACGATAAAGCAAAAAAAGATCTTTTTAAACCGCCTTACAACCCCACTCTAATACTATATAGCAAAAAAAGGCGTGTAACAATTCATATCTAAATTTTTTTTTTTTGAATTTCGAAAATGCCGAATTCGCTTTAGAGAATTTTTATTATTATGTTTTCAAACAATTAAGCAGAATTTTATTTTATTTGATCAATGCGAATGCAACAAACGGCACCTTTGCTTCTTTGTGTCTTTTGTTCCGTTTCCCCATAAGGACCTAAAGGTCGAATATTCGGATTTGAAATTTTTTGTTAAAATCACTTGAGAGATAATAAAATTTAATTACCATGTAATTTCCACTTTCCATCAACATCTGGACCAGTGCGTATACCTAAATAGTAAAATGCCGGCAATTCCTTATCTTTAAAGCAGAGAAACGGACTACAGTCACTCATGCATCCCAATTTTATAGAACGTTTTTCGAAATTTATCCAAAATCCTTGAAACTCATTCTCATTCAAAATGCTAGGAGTCGATACGGAAGCAACATTTGTCGCGCCATCTTTACGTATAATCGTTTGGGTATTTTCCGATTCACCGATAACAATTTCATAGACGGGTGGAGCTGTATCGGGTGCTGTACTGAGCATTAATTGAGCATCTTTTGGCGAACACACTTCAAAGTAGAATTTGTCTTCTCTGTTGACACGAAAAAATTGATAAGGCATCTCTTTCGTCGTAACGATTTCTAAAAATCATATAAAACGAAGTCTGTCTCCTTCTTTTTTAAGTCAAAAAAAAACAAAAAAAAAAAAAGAAATATTCCTACCAACAGGCTTCTCAGGATATAGGGGACACATTTTCCATGTACCGGTATCACCACAATCAATACTTATAAAATTGAACTTATCCGATTCATAAACCGAATGAGACATAAATGGCTCGTCCTCGCCCTTAAGGCCAACCCTAATGGCCATATCCTCTAAATTTATCCAAAAAACGCAACATTTTGAATCAAAATTAATAGATATTTCGTTATCCTCGCAGCTTCCCTCTAGTCCCTTCTTTCTTATGCATGATTTTTGTTCCGATTCGCCGCTAATAACAATCTTGTACATCTCATCATTTTCTTGAATCGTTTTCGACAAAATTACACTAACACGTGCACAATTCTTGACTTCAAATTCAAAATTTGTATTACCATAAAGTGGTATAAACTCATATTTCGCATTAGCATTGTTATCTAATGAAAGTACAAAGAATTATTTTTCCTTTCTCTTAAGCACTGTATGTGGGTATTTGTATATACCTTCAGCCATTTACGAAGGGTATGGATTTCCTTGATAGCACACAAAGAGATCTTTAAACAATTTGTGGAAAATTTAAATGAAAATTTTTTTCAAAAATTTCTAAAGTAAATCCATACTGATTTTTATATTCGATACACTAAAAAATAATTGCCGTAGAATGATGAACGTGTAAAAAACAACAAAATATAAAACTGTATAAATGTAATGCCCGTCCATTCACAAAGCATATGCTGTACTTCTGTAAAGCAACTGAAGAAAAACTTTGAAGTAATCGGTAGTTTTTCTTTTTTTTTTACCTGATGTATAAACGGCCATTATTTCATGAGCTATCCAATAAGTTTTCATTCCCTTCCATCTGATAACCTAAAAGAACACGAAACATTTACAGTGAGTCCAACCAACGCATACAAATGCAGTTAATATGAAAACAAGTCAGAAGATTACAGTCAAGGGCAAAGCCATTCTTTCAAGACCCCACAACGCTTTGCCTAGTACAGTTATTCCTTATTTCTATTACCTTTCTTGAAAGTCGGCATATTCGAGGAGGGCCGCAAGCCCAACATGACGTTTTCTTAATTTAAATTTAAATTTTCTCTCTCTATTAGAATGTGGTTGTCATGGTAACCTCGATATATGTTAGTGCCTAAAAGATAAATCTATGCGATTCAAATACCCTTCTGTTAGTTATTGGGTTAAATTGCTATTATGGACCGAACTTCATCCCAAAATATTAAAATTTAAACATTTTCCTGAAGGACTTCCTATTCATGAGTAATCTTGTAGGCAGCGCGGGTCAAATTGCTATCGTGAAAAAATGTTTTTATCATAAAATGTTTATAATTAACCCTTTTAGGATTAATATTTCCTAAGACGTAGTCCAAATTCGCTAAGTCAATGTGTACGATGACAAATTCCTACTTTAGTAGGAAGAAGAATATTGTGTTTTCATGGGAATGGTAATATGGGAGGGGATTCAATAAATTACCACAGACGAACCCACATTTTTCATACCAATCTGGAAATCTTCTAAAGTGCAGAGTTTTCCAAATAACGAATTTTCAAAATAAGACGTTATATGAAGACTGGTCGAAAAAGTGAACCGATCCGAATCATTTCCAATAACATTCGTCCTTGGATTAAGACACGACGCTGTGTCGAATTTCATCAAAATATATATCAAAACGTGTGACATGTAGCTTGACCACAAATTTACATGGACAGACATCAGTAGGATAGCCGGAGAGAAGAGCTTAGATACTGGATGGATTCAAAATCATTTTCTGATCGCCATAACAAATGGCCTCACGGGCCTGCGGTTGCCCATGCCTGATCTAACGGGCTTAAAAAATAACTTAATCAAAATATTCCCCTCTTCTTCTTCTTCTTCTTCTTGAATATTCAGCGAGTCAACAACAGATGATTCGCCGCCATACAATCAAAAATTTTATTTGCAGAACGTTTTCAATTATTAAAGTAAATTTTTTTATAATTCAAGGACAGATTGACAAACCTTGATATGGATTTAAATGCTTTGCGATAAAATTTGAATTAATTGCGGTAGTTTCGTGGACAGAACTTCTTATGTAAACGAAAGATGTCGAGAGAAGAAAGGTTATTATGTTCCGATGCCTTCAATTTGTGTTAGCAATATCGAGAAGAAAATTTTCGAGTTTTTTTTAATTTTACACCTATGAGTCCTAAATTAAGCAATAGATAAAAATTTTCATTTTTCCACAGGTAACGAAAAAAATGTCGGTTTTTTTTTTACTACTAAACAATGGACAATTTTTATTTCTAACCAATGCAATGTAAAGTGGACTCTTACTCGATACTCGAATTTTATTTAATATAAGAAAATCATTTGATTTGAATAAAGCGCAATTCTGGCCATCGACAACGAGGATTGTCTTTATAGTAATTATTATGCCAAGGACCTGATAAAAGGATACGATTACAATTTATTAACAGACGTTAAATTTTAAATAAATTCCATTTACCTGATAGCTTCCACTTTCCGTTAACATCTGTGCTAGTGCGCACTCCTATGAACAAAAACTCTGGTAATTTTCCAGCTTTGTGACGCATAACGATGTTCTGGTATCTGTACACTGTTCTCACATTATTGTTGAAATCTATTTTAAAGTCTTGGAATGCTTTTCCATTTAAGATGTTAGGAGTGGACACACAAGCGACAGTTTTTGAAGGATTTTTCTTTATCGCCGACTTTGTATTGTTCCATCCACCGATGATAATTTCGTACAGGGGATCAACTTCCTTGGGAGTATGGGTAAGCGCTAAGTGAACGTCTTGTGCACAACAAACTCCAAAATGAAATATTTTCCATCAGTTAGACCAAAGAATTCGTAGGAGGTCTCTTTGGGTGCAACGAGTTCTGCATGTCAATCAAATAAAATTAATATTTTGCAACAATGTAAGAAAAATTTTCTCTACCAATCGAGTTTTTAAAAATTAGGGGATCCAACGTCCAAGTGCCACTATCATTACACACGATGCTCATAAAGTTTAAATCAAACCATTCAGAAGTTGGATGTGATAGAAAGACAGTGCGACGTTCTTTGTAACTAAGCGCAATAACTTTGGGCGTAAAGCTAATATAAAGGCCGCCAGTTTTTAAAATATTAGTTTCACACAACTCGATAACATCACTAACATCGGTTCCCTTTCCTTTCATCACTACATCTCCGCTTGATTCGTTGCTAATATTAATCTCATATCTCTCGTCATCTGTATTAAGGGTTTTAGCCAAAATTAAACATATTTCAGAGCAATTCTTGAGGCCGATGCTAAAAAACTTGTTGCCGTAAAGTGGGATAAATTGTGGCAGTTTGTTGAAGTCTTTAACCTCTAAAAAAATTAAAATGATTGCTATTCCAACTTAACCGTAAAGCGTTTCGTTGATAACTCACCATCTGACATTTTTTGAACGGGACTTAAATGTATTTTATTAAAAAAAATTTATATCCTTAAACACTTTTTGCTTATAATTGTGCACTGGGTGAACGACGCGATCTGCTTGATGTTTTTGAACTGATTATATGAATAATTCTCGCTAACTACCGATACCTAATAAATGTAATAATAATATCTGAAGCCCTGAAGAAGTGTTGTCAACTAAAACATTAATAGCGTAAAATAATTTTGCTTGATGTACTTGTGACGAAACGTCAAAAAAATCATTATTAAAATTCTTATCTTTTTTAAAAAATTTAATGAAAGATTGTCTGAAATCTTTAGTTAAGCAAAGAAAACGAGCAAAGTTTTCAAGCTAAATCTCAATTACATAACGGAACGTTTGCAATGTCTAGAAGGAATCATCGGAAACCCCACAAAATATTTTTTATTAGTACGTCCCTCTGTCCGCCCGTGTAATGTCTGTTATAAACACTCATCCGGCCGCAAAAATTAAGCTTTCAACTTCAAATTTGGGAGAAACATTGGAAGTTCTTGCAGCCAGTCTTGTATTGAAATTAGGCAAAATCGATTAACGCAAATCATAAATTATAGCAAATAAATGTACAAAAATTGGAACGCATAGTCTATGGGCGATTTGTGTACAAAAATGGATAAAATTGACCACGCCACGTGTATCAAAATTTGTTTTTTCAACATCTATATAGCGCGCAGAAACAAGCCTGAAAAATCCTATAAAATATATAAATACTTGGCCAGTTTCGAATTTGGAACGCACCTAAACCTGTTCGCCTATTCATTTGCTCATGTGTCTCTTCGCCCAACTTTGTAGTATTTGTGGTAAACATTCTCCCTTTAGCGAAAGTGAAGATATCGTCTACAACTTTGCAAAAGAATTTTGAATTGACCTAAACTATTCAAAGGACACGCCCACAAGCCTATACCGTGAAAACTTTTATTTTGAAAATAGAAAAATTAGCTGCGCCCACTCCATATTATGGAGCATGAAAATTATGTTCTTTCCCTCCTTTTGTCTTTTTAAGGATAACGGAATTTAATTTTCTTATTTGTTCCTTTTTTTATTGAACATCAGCAACATGTGCAACATTTGATATTATCTCGTATTCTGTCAAGTCGAAATAATTGTTTTAGTTCCACGAACGATTAGATTGTTTTATTATTTGAACATGAAATGACTCATGATATATAAAGATTTATATTTCCTAAGAAATCTTATATGCGGTGGTGTCCGCAAAATAGGACGTGGTCCAAATTCGCTGAAATTTAAAGGACCCAAACCTGGGTATTTTACAACGCCCCCAAAGAATTACATTCTCCTACCAATTATCGGATTTGAATATAATTGAAACATGTGGCATGAATTGGATGAAAATTGGATGGACGCGAAAGAAGTAAACAGAGGAAAAGTGGTTCCTTCAATACCAAGACGTATATAAGCACTGCTAGATGGCAAAGGTGGCCCAACAAAATATTAGTTTTTTCATTTTATCCACAAATTAATATATTTAGGTACCTGTGAAATAAGCTGTAGGTACATCTCTTTTGAGCTAGAATTTGGGGAGAATAGTGAATTTTTATTTAACATAAGTTTTTGTTTTTTGAGAAACATATTTTTTGATCCTCAACCCATAAGTGCAGTTTTTAATAAGAGAAATCCTCGTACTGTATGAAGATTTTATTGCACTACTGTATATAAAGACATTGTTTGTGCCTGTTTCATTAACGCTGGGAATGCGATCTTTCTTGGAATTACTGCATAATTTCATTACTGTTGTTATATATTGAGCCATCTTTCTGCTTGAAAACTGCTTATCATGAACTCGAGTTTATTGTAAGTAGAAACCGTATTCAAAAGTTGTCAACGATAATCTTCTAATTTTTCGCTAGAAAGCATTGGAGCCTTGGCATTAAAGCAACAACTAAAATGAGGATGAAAAGAGATCGAAATGAAGAAGAAAAAATAAATAGATAAATAAATAAAGAAAATTATTACACTTGCAAGAATTCGTGCTCCTGGCTTAGCAACTCCACTTTTACGCAAACACTCAAAATCACGTTAGGAACGCAAGCCAAACACCATTATTATCATAATTTTATTTTCTTTGTTTCTCATCCACTGCCTCCTTCTTAAGGCATAAAAATTTGCTTTTTCTTTACTACTTATTTTCCTTCTTCTTTTTTCAAGGATTTTTCAAATTCTTTTTTTTTCCAGCTATCAAGTGATGTTAGGTAAGTTAGTAGAGAAACAAAGAGCATTAAGCCTTAAGTGAGTAGCAAAATAAATGTCCTAAACTAGCACATGAAACCATATCGTTCATCATCATTTTATCCATAAATTGTTTCTGTACCTTCTAACTGCTTTCATGCAGCGGCCTTACAGCGGAAGTTATTATTGATTGGACAAGGAAAACGAAAATAGGAAAACAAAAACTACTTGAACTAATGCACCCCCACATAGGATATTTATCGTCAAATCTAGCAAACCGAACATGTCTCACCTTATCATAGAGTAGGCTGCAATAAGGTAGAGAGAGAGAAAGAGAGAGAAAGAGAGAGAGTGAACGAGCGACCGTTTGTTCATTCACCTGGTTAACAACACCACTTAAGTTGAATGATAATAATGCTAAAGTCACGACCGACATATGCGTTGCAAAGAGTTACCTCCAGCTCCTTGAAGTTTTTTTGTATTAACAATGATTGTCGTTGCAACGTGAAAAATGATAATCTAGTTATATCTTACAAAGAGAGTATACTATGTTTTTCTGATAATTGTAAGGCGGAAAAGTAATTCTTCAAGAATTCGTAGCCTGGTATGGTAAGAAGAATCGATTGCAACTTTGCCCTCCGCCTGTGCATCTGCTTGTCTCTTGAAACCCTATCTGTAATCTCAAGATCTTGTTAAATAATTGCACAGAAAATGCTTTTATTCTAAACTCATTCACTTTCGCTTAGAACGCCTAAGATGCCACTCAGTTTTCACTAAAGTTAGCCAAAGTCAATAGTTGTTTTGGTGCAATCCTTATATAATGGACTCCCCTTAGATTATTACGAACTTTTTAAGGTTATGTACAAAACTTCTCTATCACATCATCTTTGGTCTCCTCTTTTCAACCGTCACCGTTTTATACGAATAGAGGACATCCCTGAGTGATCGATTTTAGTGAAAAAAAAAAAAAACAAATGTCTATATATATATATAAAGTGCCATATGTATGTTATGATGGCAGATTGCATATATTTATGTTATGTTTTGCGTATGTTACGTTACAGTGAAAGTTTTCCTATAGACGTATTTTCCACTTCAAGTACACACGTTTTGAAGTCTTTCCATATACTTTATAGGTTTCTTACGGTTCCATAGCATGTTACGCTTATAAGGTGTCACAAGAGATTCTTTCTAAGCCGAATGTAATTTTTCTTTTCTTATTTTTATACGCTATACGACTTGTGGTATAGAAGGAAGAACCCGGGAAGGGACAGCTCGTCCATCCGTCTGACCATTTGTTTTTTCGTGGACAATCTACAGGTCGCCAATATTGAGATATTTTGATAACATTTTATGCACCAACATATACTGACTCAAAGACAAACGCTATCGAAAGTGGTTTGCATCGGACTTTTTCAAGACCCATCATATAAACTATTTTCAAAACTCGTTACATGATTTAAATATAAACATAAATATAAAAAATATTAAATGAAATCGTTTAGAGTATTTCATAGTGGGCCATGCCTTTCTATACCGTTTTACTTGTTTCTGATATTAGTTTCCTTTCTACTTTTCATTTTTCTATCACAATTTACAGTCAGTCATGCTGGTTAGTTAGTTTAGTTGCAATATAATGCTGAGGTAGGTAATGGCAAGAAAAGCATAAATTTATTTTAATGGCAGTAAATCCATACATTCCTGAGATGATACTCAATTATAATTTTTGAATAGAATAAATATAAAATAACCTAAAGAAACAGTTACCGTTAGGGTCCAAGTCCAAAGTGATAAATGGAAAAAAGCAATAAACATGAGAAATCAGGTTCTTTCAAGACTGAAGAATTTTTATAGCCAGCACGGAGGAAAGAGAAGTATATTCACTTTGTCGAAACGTTTGCAACGCCCGGAAGAAAGCATCGGAGGCCCCGATAAATATATATATTCTTGAGCAGCATCAAATTTTAAATTGATTAAGGCGTGTCCGTCCTTCCGTCCGCCCGTCTAACGCCCGTGTAATGTCTGTATTAGACATTCTCCTGCTCTCAAAAATGAAGCTTTCGACTTTAAATTTGGCGGAAACATTGGGAGCTCTTGCACAAGGTTGGTATTGAAAATGGGCCAATTTAGTTGAAGGATACGCCCACAGTACCTTGTAAACTGAGAACACTGCTATATTTCAAAAAGAACAAAAAGTGTTTTTTTCTTACTCATAAACTAAGGCAGATAATTGTAAAAAATGTTCTGTGGACGATGCTGTAGTACCCGTACAATGTTAGAAGAAATTGACCTCGCCTACCCGATATTATAGGATATCAAAATTTTATTTTTTTTTCAATACCTTTGCAAATCGCGAAAACATGTTTCATAAACACTATAAAGTATATAAATTCTTGGCCAGTTCCCAATTTCGAATGCACCTAAGTACGTCCGTCCGTTCCTCTATCCATTTATCCGTCTGTGCACATGTGTAATATTGGTGGTAAACATTCTCCTGATAGCGAAATTGAAGATATCGCAAAGAATTTGGAAGTGACTCAAACTTTTTGCAGGACTCGTCTACAACACCGCACAAACCCATGCAAAGACTTTTATTTTGCAAATATGAAAAATCATCCGCACCACTTCATATTATAGACTATGAAAATTTAGCTCCTCTACTTGCTTTGCCTTTTTTTGGATAACGGTGATGGGTGTAAAACATTCAGCCATGCTCGCATATTGTTACTTGCTCGCATATCTTACCTGTTCTTGTTACGTCAAATTTCATGACAACACTTTTGGCAATTAATGAGAAATGCATTTTGTATATTCTTCTGAAAAAATCAATTTTCGGAATTTTCAAAGAAATTGCGTCAAACACGTTGCTTCGAACACGAATCCTTTGCTTCTGAAATGTAGGAAAAGTTTTTTTATGAGAAGGTATTATACAGGGCGACCGTTATTTGTGATTCATATAAGTTGTTCAATGACTACAAAGGGCTTGTTCTGAACATCAAGAAAAAAAGGTAAGAATTTGATCGTCGATTTCCAATTTGAACCGATATTGACAATCACTCAAACATCATTTGAATCGATATGAACGAATTTGGAAGACCTTTAGGATCTTACGCACATCTTACGATAATGAAATGACAAATTCGACGCACATTCTTTCACAACTGTTCATATGATATCTGTTGGTCCATCTAAATTTGTGTTCCACCTAGAGGTCACAATTTCTAAAATGTTTTGACGATACTTAGCATAATGATATGTTTTGAGCCAAGGACGAACGCCGTCAAAAATGGTTTGAATCAGTCCACTGCTTCGGCCGCTCTCTATAGAACGCCCAATTTTGAAAAATCGTTATATAGAAAAAAATTTTCAATTTTCAAAAATTTTCGAAAAAACTCAGTTTAATTTGATTTGTTCCTACGAAAACTGAATCTTTTTCAATATTTTATAGTGAAAATTAGTTCATAACAGTAAATCGACATAGAACTCACCCTTATCGAATTTGGATCACATAAGTCTTTTTTTTGGGTGGCACCGCATATAAGGATTCTCAGGAAATGCTAACCCTTACACGACAAAAAGGATTAATTGATAATTTTTTATGCGGAAAATTTTTTCCTCATTTTTAAATGAGTTGGATGAAACTTGAGCCACGTGACCAATTCATATAAGGTGTTTCACGAATGATAAGTCGTTCAGAAAGAGGTTTTGTAACATTATCGCTTCACCATAATTCATTGTTTACCCTCAACCATTACAATAGACTATGGGTTAATTGGAAATAGGTCGGTAGTACCAGTCTACTATTTCATCCTAACATATGTAGAGGTTATAATGAAAAACAAGCTCTTGTATGAAGATAAAGTCAAATTTCTAGTTTTTTACGACGGACACCGAAAAATTATAAAATTTCTGGGAAGTAAATTAAGGTCACTGAATTTTGGGCTTTCTCATTGTATACCTTTGCATGAAAAAAGTGTGTGTTACATTGGATGGCTTATTGCTAAAATGAATGAATAATGATATTAGGCGATATGGTGTAGGGTATCCAACGATTGGCCTTGCCCGACTGCCTATTATTGTTTATTAACTGAAATTGTTTACACTATTTATTGCAAATAACCCACATAGCAATGCAGTTTTCGTAGTTCTTCGTAAAGAAGATGTGATATGAACTAAACCTGTATTGGTGCTGGATCGTGCTAAACGAAGCTTTATGCATGAAATTAATTCAATTTTCATGTGAAATCATTTTCGTCACTTTCCTAATGAAATATGAAATATTATATTTTTTTTTTCTTTATTTCATATTACTTCTTTATACACACATACATATATATATATATATACTCACGAGCAAATGTACATGTACGCACTGACATATGTACATATGTACAGATAGGATAATTGAAAATCAAAAGAAGAGTACGTAAGCGTATATATTTGTTTATGCATATGTCTGCCGGGCAAATGTAAATAAAACTATAGAGCAGCACCGAGCAGATATACTATATATACATATACATATATATACATGTATGTATATAATATTGTAAGTAAGCAAGCAGGTGGCCTTGGTTATGGTATCGTATTTCTTTAGCGAGAATAAAAAAGCAATAAAAATATGAGAGAAAACAAAAAAAAAAAAAACCAACAAATGAGAAAACTCACTGTGTATGCAATTAAACATTATAATTGTCAACAACAACAATAACAATAACAACAACAACAACAACAAAACAGCAACGAGAAGAACAACAAGCACAAGTATACAATAAAGTATGCAAAGCAATAGAGTCAATTCAGACAATTCAATGAATGAATAAATGTATGAATGAATAAATGACTGACTGCATAAACGATATCTGGGCTATAGAGACCCTTTTTTTGCTTTTCGCAATTTGCTGCATCTTTTTTTCCCCTTTATTTTTCCTCTTTTAAAGGAAAACACCCAGATGCATACAGAAATTGAAAGCAGTAATAACAGCGGTTATAGTAGTAGTATAGTAGTAGTAGTAGTGGTGCAGTAGTAGCAGTGGTAGTGGAGTGTGTATTTGTGCAATGCATTGTTTTAAGCCATTTATATACAAATTAAATACACACAGTCAGCAATAATAGCAAGCAGTTATAAATATACGTGTGTGTGGGTGTGTGTGTGTTTGTGCAATTTATCCCTGGATGTTGAGAAAGAATTTAAACAGTCAGTCGCCTAGCATTTATAAAAGGAAATAATAAACGAGAAATCATGCAGTTCAATAAAGTGGAACAAAACAGTAGAAATCGCAATAGTAGCAATAACAACAACAACAACAACAACAATAACAACAACAATAACAATGTCTATATAACAGCAACGGTAGTGCAGCAGTCAACATCAAATAATGAGCACAGGAAAGTTAAAAATACATATCAATTGATTTCCGTTTTTCAAGACAAAAGCGTAAACTTCCAACGTCCAACAAATGAGTTGACTTTCGTGTGCAAACACAATACGCAAACTATGCCTACATCTACCAGGTACGGCCTGTAAGTCATAGCAACTGCGTGTAAGAGAAACATTTATATGATCTATAGTTATGTATATGTAGTGACGCCTTCGGTCATCATTCGAATATTGTCGCCTTTTAGTATAAGGACCAACCTAAAGGGGGACATCTAATAAATTGGTTCTTCCAATTTGAAGGTGTAGAAGTTTGCATCGTAGGTCTTAACAAGCTCACCACTTTAATGATATAAGTAGCCTTATCTTAATGCTTATGTCCGTGCGTTCGTCTGTTGTTGAAACTTCCACAGTTCCACAGTTGGAAAAAATAAATAAGCTTTTCGTTAAGGAGTACATATCAACTCGGAAAATTTAAGCTGATCCAGATAAGCTTTTCATTAAGGAGTGCATATAAACTCTGAAAATTTAAGCTG